>CAJHQP010002392.1:0-87306 GCA_905132765.1 Moricandia arvensis
TTGTCCGTGAGAAAACACAGGTCGTGGTAGAAAAATATCAACATGTGAGAGTGATTGCCTCTGACTTTTATAATCGTGATAGCAAAAGCAACAACACTTGGTAGTTGTCTTCTCCTCATCTTGAAAGGCATTTTCTTGTCTGAGGGTGTTATTTACAATCTAGGAATCAACACTATGTCCCCAGCTTTCTTTCCCGTAATAACTCTTGCGTTCACACAAAAATCATATATCTCTATGATCTGCAATCTAGTTCCATTCATCAATCCTCCAACATATCAATATTTCTTAGCAACATCACTGGGCATCCAATCTTCAATCTAAGATTATGATTAGGTAATCCGGAAACTTTGATACTCTTGAGAAAATCTGGTGTGAGAGCTTGATCATTAACAGATCCAGTATCTGATGGCTCAATACTGTCGGAACTCAAGTAGATCTTCTCTTCTCCTACATTTCAAATTTATAACAAATAAGAAATTGTTCTAAAACACATAAATACACGAGTAATATAATAAATTCGGAACAAAACCTTGAAGATTAGATAACATATGCTGATTTATCTTGTTCAAGTCCTCATTCGTTGGACATAAAATAGCTCTTTCTTGAAAAAACTTAGGGTCTTTATTATGTTGCAGAGATAAAGCATCTCCATAAACTTCTTTTCTTATTGCTTCAATTGGATCATCTGCATCCATAATAAGAAATTCATCGGGAATAGTGATTAATACCTCACCATCGTTAGGCTCACCAACTTTTCCGTCTCCCACATCCAAAATCCATTGCGAAAATTCTTTTAGTTCCTTTAGTTCCTCAACACTCATACCACTTGAAAGCAGCCTCATATTCTTTGTCAGTTTGAGTACCTTGCAATGTTTCCAGAGATACGATGAATTTAAAGATTTTCACACAATTTTGGCTCTTGAGGCACCATGAATGACTGGTAACACTTGTCTGAAATCTCCACAAAAAACTACAACTTTCCCAGAAAAAGGCTTCTTCTTTGTATTCCTCATAATGTCTGCTAAACTTCTATCTAATGACTCAAAACAATGTTTACTCATCATTGGTGCCTCATCCCAAATAATGATAGAAGACTCTTTCACCAAATTAGCATCATCTGTACCTGTTGTTAGATTGCATAGAGAAAACTCAACAGGATTGATAGGTATACCAAATCTTGAATGTGCAGTTCTTCCTCCTGGTAAAAGAAGAGAAGCAATTCCACTTGAAGCAACATTCAACACTATTTCTCCCATGGATCTGACTGCAGCAGATAATAATCTCCACAAAAAAGTTTTTCCAGTTCCACCAAATCCATAAACAAAAAAAACTCTACCTCGTTTTCCTATGACATCATCCATAATCTCTTCATATATTTTCTTCTGCTCATCAGTTAGCTTTACAATGTGTCTGTCATGTTCTTCTCTTAATGCATCCTTGTCGTAGCTGAGTTCATCCATTATTAGAATATTCTGAGAATGATTACCATCACGGAAAGGTTTTGGCATAGCATTCGAGTTATCTAGAGAAGTTCCATTACTCTTCAATATCTTCTCAATCTCCAGAAGGGCACCTTCTTTTTTTTGAGCATCAGTAAGACATAATTCTACAACATATATTTATCTAACCATATCATATTTATTAGTCAACGATAATTTAAATAACAAATAAAACATAAAGGATTGAATGTCTACCTAGTCTATCAAGTCGTTTCCTCTGATTATATTGTATGTCTTCAGAAAGAAACTCCCATGTACTTTCCCAAACCTTTTCAGGCATTGACAAACTATTAGACATAAGTATGATAGCAAATGAATGACGTAGATAGGATGCATACATTGAAAAGCTTGTCCTGATAATGTCAACAATATATTCTTGATCATCTTTTAGCAGACCACGAGCGAAACACGCCTTTTTGTAAGTACCATACTGAACATTGTTAAATAATTTAATATCATCAAAGAATGTAGGTCCGCGAACAATATTAAGTAAGACACGAAAAATATATGCTTCTTTTATGCTACGTGGTGCATAATTAATCCTTCCAATGCTGAATCTTTTTTTCATATCGTGAAATTTTCATTCTGTCTTGTTCCAAGTAAATCTAGTTGGAATTTCCGCTAACGTCAGTTTCCTAGCAACATAACTAACCTTATTAAGTTTAAACCAGCCCATGCACATCGTATTCTGAATCAACACACAACTTGTCACTTCCTCATATGTATCATCATCCTTGAAGATAATAATTTGCTTCCTTGGTAAATGGAAAGAAATTTTCTCCACAGGCAAAGATCTATATTGAATAGGAAACTTAAGAATCCTCCATGCACCTTCACAAGGAGAAACATACCTGAAACGATTACAAAATATGTTTATATACAACTTGTACAACAACAAATTAACAGATCATTTAATTGACAAAAGTAACAAAATTAACTTCGTACCTTCCTTTAAAGAAATTTTGAATTTCATTTTTCTGCTCTGGATCATAACTCGTTTTTTTAGAAGTTTCTCCTTTTTTTTTGGTGGCTCAACAAAAACTGTAATCCGATCTGAACCCTTGTTGATATACTTAAATAAGTATTTGATTGATCCTAATTGATTACACCACTCGACATTGATATGAGCCTTGTACCGAAGTGATAGTTCTTTGTTATAGGGTATAACATATCTATTATCGCATTTGAAGCCATCCACAAAATGATTGTTATCCCTTCTTATGTAAACTGGGAACCCTTCTTTGTTCACTGTAGTTTTGTCTACAAAAGTCTTTGGAAAAAATTTTGTGCATTTACCATTATCCATACATGGTGAACGCATGTTCACAATTCCACATGGACTATGAATCATTATGTCTTTAACCACTTCGTATAGTTCTGGCTCTACTGTTTTGTCTGGAATCTCTGCTGATATAATCTTATCAATATGATCTGTTGTAGCAAATTTAGAGGCAAGATGCATGAACAACAAAATGTGAGCATGAGGTAAACCACGCTTTTGGAACTCAATAATATAAATGGCTGCATATAAAAAATAATTTTGATTAGCAAATTCTAGATGCCCTTAACTTGAAGATATAAATTTCAAACAAAATGTGATTTACTTACATGCCATGGTTTTCCAAAAAATCTCATAATCGGTTAGATCTATCATTAGAGAATCCAACTTCATCTTGAAGATTCGACTTGCAATCTCTGGTCTATCCCCAGTCTTCAAGTTTCGTTTAGACAAATACCTTGTAATCTCTGGCCATTTTGGATTACACGTAAAAGTTATGAAAAGGTCTGGCAAACCAAAGTGTCTACATACAGCCATAGCATCTAGATAGTTGTTCTTCATGTACCTTGGTCCTCCAACAAAAGAAGCAGGAAAAAAAACTTTTTACTTTGATCCGTGATGTCTATCTTCCCATCATTCTCTGCTTGCTGTATAGAGTCAAAAGTATCAGACCTCAAAAATTTCTGATTTAGCCTCAAATAACTTAGCCTGTTTGTCTCGATTATAGTAAATGCGTCAACCAGAAACTGCTGAAACAATCTTCTTGAGTGTAGAAGAGTATGACATTCCCCATCTCTCTCTTGAAGTCGGAAAGCAAACCATTGTCTCATACTAATATGATCCCTCTTTAGCTTCTCAGTTGCTAATGTTGCTCTTTTTTATTCCAAGTCTGAAACCATCTTCACCATATGTAAAAATGAGAGGATATTGAAGTGCAAGGTAAGAAGGATGGATCTCACTAATCCTTTTAAACCACCCAGTTTTTTTTCTTGTAAAACAATGTCACGCTTGTCCATATCCAAGTTAAAATCACCTGGGATTATTAGCAGCAACCTCAAAATCTGTTGGCGTATCGTATGTTCTTTCATCTTTTTCACGATTACTCACAATCCTCATATGAAAAGGTTGTTCTACATTTAAATTAAATTGTTCTCGGGATGATCAGAATTATTGCACATAAGGATTAACATCGTCCAACACCTTAAAAATATCCTCAATGATTTGCTTTCTCAAATTGTGCTTTTTCACCTTATCGGTTTTCTTCTTATATTTGCTGAAAACAAATTGTACGGATTAACAGTTAGATACTCAATTTAAACACTAAATACTCACATGATTATATTATAATAGGAAAAATACATGATTATGGCATCTCTATCATCGACCTCATTTTCGGTGTCAACAATATACAACTAAGAGAACTTAGCTGAATCACCAATATCAGGTTTAATACTTCCCATTAGGTGGTAGTTTTCTCCTTGTAGTTGAAACATTTGTGGTCCAATTCCAGTTGCACACGAATTATCAACTTTACCACCAAGATATGTGAATGAAAAAACCATATTCAATGATCTCAAATTTACTTGGTAATATTTGCTCTTCTCATCATTTCTGGTTAATAGTTTCTTTATAACCAAAGGACTTTCTTTTAGTAGAAGCAACTTAACTTGTCCATGGCCACAACGTAGGGAAAACTGAGGATTTTTCCTGGTGTTTTTCTTTCGATTTAAACGTTCGCCGTACCACATAATAGCTTTACAATATTCACATTTGTAGGTAGGATTACCATCGTCAATGTATTCTGAAATATAACAACAAATGCAGTTATTATTGAACATTATATAATACGCATAATATTGAACATTGAAGCAAATACATCAGCCAATTATGCATAATACGCCACTTACGTGTCTCTTTAAGTATGGTTTTTGGTTTGGCTTTGACATCGCTACCAAAGATTTTTTTAATATTTCAACAATACTTTGTATGCCCGAATTTTGTGTCTTACTCTCCAAATTGGCTGATGTATCTTTGGTATGAAATGTTTTTTTCAGATTCAGTATCACTTTCTTTACTACTTAAATTGTAAACCTGCTCAGCAAGACCTTATAAAACATTAACAAAAAAGCGAGAGTTAGTAAACTATAATATAAGAGAATTATTATTCATAATATTAACATAAACAAACATACCATCTTCCCAAGTGTCATCATTTTCCACTGATATTTGGGATGTCTCAGAATTATTCAAAACTTTTGGTTTTGTGTTTGATATTGTTGTCCCGTTTAAATTCAGATATTGAGATGTGTGACCTCTTTCAACGCTTCGAATGACTATTATGTATTTTATAATATGTAATTCATGCATTAAAAAGAAAAAGATAATCAGATTGAAAGCATGTCACATATATTATTAGTTGTAATAGACTTCAGATGATACATAAATGGAAGATCTGAGTGTATATGTGTCCTCTTTAGAGTATTATATTTAGGTTCATTTTCATTACCTGTAAGAAATAGATTTGTTAATTTATTTTGATTAAAATAAAAAGATTATCACACTAATATTTGAAATATATACCTGGAGGTGTCTCATATAGAGTATTCGAAGCAGATCCAGGATCATGAACATTAGCAAGAGGTGAGTTTTTCAAATCATGAAAGAGTCTACCAAATATTGATTTCAAATAAACTAAGTTTTTATTTTCCTTCATAGATGAATGTGAATTCCCAATTAAATCATCCGTCTGCTGTTTCTTCCCCTTGCTCATATAAGCTTGTAATGAGTTCAACCATAAAAAAAAACAATACAAAATATTCTTGCGATTAGATATAGTATGACCTGGTAAGTTTTCAGTGATAAAACTTACACGACTGTTCAGGTTTACATTTTGGAGTTGTGTTCTCACACACTGTAAAAAAAATTAGATACTAGTTAAATTTTAATAGTATTGTATGAATATATATATTTTTTGCAGAAACTATACCTTGAGAAAGATCTTGATGAAAGTATGAAGGATAACCACCATGACGAACACGAGCAAGAGGTATGTTTGTCACATCTTTTAAGACTCTACCTTCTGGCTGTATGACAATAGGTTTTAGGGGAATTGAGATGTTAGTTCGCCTTTTATACGTAATTGATTGCAAATTCTCGTCATATCCACAGTCATGTATCTTCCTCTTTTGTTTTGAGTTGAAATTGCCAGACATCTCTACAATGTATTTCTTATTCTTCTTCATAGCAGTAGAAAATTGACATAGAATGGCTTGATACGTTGTTTTAGGTTAAACCTTTTGTGGTGTGAATATGTATTTGGCTATAGATATCTTTTTGATTTTTTTCTGAATAAGTTTAGTTGAGATATTTGTTTTAAATGGTTTAAAAAAATATAACACAACTTATTTCTGTATATTCTTGATTTCGGTGGAGATACTAAAATTTCGATTGCATGGCAGGTCATATTACCAGTAAACTTTCATACAATATACATGTGAATGTCATGGGAGTGAATACTCCAATCAAATATGTTATATGGTAAGTAAATTTAAACTTATTCTGTTTGTACATTTAAGTATATAGGATAGGATTGGAACTGAGAATGGTAGATAGGAAACAAAACTGGAGATCTTGGTATTTTTAGTAGTTTCTTGATTGAGTTGATCGGGTCAAATTTATATAAGTAAAAAAAAGTAAATGTTAACATATTCATAAAATCGTATTAAGAACACCAAATTATAAAACTTTGAAAGATGACCCTGAAAATTATTCAAACACCAAATTAAATAAACTCTGAAGCATGTCTTATGGGAAAACATTTATTAAGAATAATAAAAAAAAGCTTATGAAAACATGCATATTCCTAGTTGTTGTTCTTGCTTTTCATCCCCTCTTCAGAAATCTTCTCCATCTTGATAACTTTAGAACGCAACTTCTTTGATGTAGAAGTAAACTCAGGAATTTCATCGCTTGCTTCTTTTGAACGCTTAGAAGAATGTGTATTTAATCCAGATGAGCTTTCTTCAGCTTCACTTATGAATGAACCCTATATAAAAATATATTAATCAATAATAGTGGTAATATTACTATAGTTACAAAGAGATTAAAACATATCACATCACCACTAGTTAATGTAGTTTCTTTTGCCTCAGTGGCATCTGAATGAGAACCAATAGTCATGAGATTGTTCATAGACCAAACCTTTAAGACCTTGTAAAATTCGACTGCGTAAGCAATATTTTCTTTCTCGATGGTCACGTCAAACTTGAAAGTCTTGCCAGCTATATCCTTAATTGACCTAGGCAAAATCTCAGGATCTTCGATCTAAAAATAGATATGAAATGAGTTGTATAACTGGTCAAACAATATTTGCTAAAAAACAAAAAAAACGTAAGAGTTGTGAGATTGGTTACCTCATCCAAAGAACCATCAAGAATCTTTGATGCTTTTTCGCCCACAATCAGATTTGCTATGTTATCAAGTAGCAGAAATTTTCCAATGGCAGTATCGTCCTTAAGCATTAAGTGAAGCTTAAACCTTAATAGACAAAATCGATATTGGAATGGTAAGATATTCTATATTTAAGAACAAATGAGTCACAGTTCTATTGTAACAAACTTGGGTGACACATTAGTGACAATCTTGTCGCATCTCTCACACCAAAAGGTTGCAACATCTTTGCTATCAGGAACTTTAAAGGTTCTGTGGTTGCATACTCCACAACCAAAATAATACCATCTATAATCTGTATCTATTGCATAGATGGAACCAACAACCTCACACTTCTCAACCTAAAAAATATACAACATATAATTAAATTCGCTTAATATCATTACATTGACACGCAAAATCAGTTATATGTTGCTTTACATAGGTGAAATAAAAAATAAAAATTTTGTTGTTTTTTTGAGTTTTAATGAGAGTTATTCTATATGGATCATTTTCAATTTTGAATATTGAAAGTTTACGATTATAATCAATTGTTAGAAAGAGATCTTGAAAATCTGAAATCGATTACTTTTAAAAATGAAAGTAATCATTTTTACATACATCTTCCATGAGTAAAGACCTTTGAGGACATCATTATAAAATATTCATTATATCTCTCATCTATCTCTTCTAGTTGTTTGTTTCTCTTGGATTTAATTTTATATCAAACTTCGTCGGTTCTACTTGGTGGTGGTGTTTGGTTCATCTACAAAAACGTATCATGAAGGTTCAGGTGATGATTGTTTATTTGGATTTTAGATTTTAGTTTTTGGTTTCTGGTTTTTAGTTTTTAGATTTTGGATTTAAGTTTTGGTTTTCCATTTTTTCTGTAGATTTTAGTTTTTTGAAAAACTCGATTGGTGATTTTAGATTTTGGTTTTTGTTTTGAAATTAAAACAAAATTATTAATGATAAATTATTTCTTATGAAAACAATAAAATAAAAAAGTATCAGTATCACTAAAAAGTAAATAAATTAATATAATTTTTTTTAAAATAAAACAACAAAAAATTATAAAACTAATAGCTGCATTTTAACATTTATTTCATTTTATATTTACAGAAAAATACAAAATAATACTTAAACATGAAAAATTAAATAAAATGTATTTATATCTTTTTAAGAATATGGTAATATCAATACCTGGAATTTAATAATTTTTAAAATGTAGATATATATAAAACTTATGTCATTCGTTTATTTTAACATAAAATTGGGGAATTTTTAAAGGGGAATTTTCAAAAATACCACTTTCCTTGTATCACTTTTCATTTTTACCTTCATTTAAGAGACATTTTAATAGAAAAATGAATGAAAATATGGCGACGGCGAAGGCGACTCGCGAACTTCTTTAGGGTTTCTATGGATCAACGGGGGATAAGGGATTTCGTTGGGGATATATCGATTGGGAAGGGATTTTCTTATCTGGTGGCTCTTGGAGAGAGATGGAGCCAAGGACGAGGTCTGGAATATCCCGTATCTCCTCTCTTGAGATACGAGGGTCCCAAAAAGGGAAGGTCTGGATCTCGTGAATGGGTAATAACTTGGGTAATCTTGGCATGGATCTGGGGTCTTGTCATCCTTAAGACGATCCCGAAGTCAATCATAGGTACGAATCCTTGTTATGTTTCTATTGCAGATCATCGGTATTTTAAGGAAAGACAGGGGATATTATTGAGGTCTCTGATTCTTATTATTTGGAAAGAATGGATTGGATCTACTAGTTATGGAAGATTCTTACAAAGATTATATCTTGGGGATCTCCACGAGATCAATCATCGGAGGAGTAGGAATAATGACGATACGATATGGCGTGAAAGGATGCTTAATTGGGTTATATATAATGGCACTTTTGGGTTCCCCTTTGTTGCTCTTTTCTTATCGAGGTCTTACCTTCGTTTCTACACAAAACTAACAGGGAGTTTTTGTTTTTTGGCTCCGATGTCACAGACCAATCTGCTCAATGCTTTTGGAGATAGGAAGAGTGGAGAGGGCGCAAGGAACCCGAAGACACTAGTGGGACGGTGTATGAACCCGGAAAAGCAGGATATCAAGGCACTGACGGTGATGCTCCCCAAGATTTGGAAGATGGAGGATCGAGTCGTAGGAGCAGACCTGGGCTTGCGCAAATTCCAGTTCGATTTTGAGAATGAAGAAGACATTGAGTCGGTACTCAAGTTGCAACCTTTTCATTTCGATTATTGGATGATTGCACTGGCTCGTTGGCAACCAGGGAAAGCACAATCATACCCGTCGGAGATACCTTTTTGGATTCGGGTGCTAGGTGTCCCTCTAGAATTTTGGGCGGCTCCTACTTTTGAAAGTATAGGAGATGCCATTGGTAGAACATTGGAGGTTGACCTGGATTATGGTCGGATTCATGTCATGTTTGATGGATTTAAGGAGTTGATCTTCGAGACTACTGTGGATTTTACAGGAGGAGAGTTTCATGAGGGGGAGGAAGCTTTAGTCTCTTTACGATATGAGAAGCTCTTTGGATATTGCCAGGTCTGTCTCAGCCTGTGTCATGAAGATGCAAAGTGTCCCATGAGGAAGAAGACTCCTGACAAGAAAAGGGACAATAGAAATGGTCTGGGTGATCGGGTTAATGGAGGAAGAGAGGAGGACAGGGCCAGGAGTTACAAAGGTGTAGTGATCCATGGGAATGGGGGGCATCAGCCTACTGAACGAGAGTTTAGAGAATATCAGGGGAAGGGGAAAGGCAAAGTGTCTGAGGAAGCTGAAACTAGGTGGACAAGGGTGGTGGGAAGAGAAGCTAGGCGGTCTTTGCCTCATAAGGAACACAATAGAAGAGAGGAAGAAGAAGGTCGGAATAGGAACAGTAGAAGAGAGGAGCCAAGAGGGTTTCACTTGGATAACAGAGGGAAGACTTCTAGTGAGGGGAGGACTGAAGGAATGCCTAAGTTTGGAGAGGGAGGGGAGGTTGAGGAGGAGGGGGAAATCCAAGGAACGAAACAGGGAATTGAAGGGCATGAGGTACCACAGATGCCATCACCCCTTTTTCTTGCAGAGCTCCTTAATACTCAAGAGGTACCAACGGAGAAGGAGATGGAATTGGACAACACGGTGGGTGTTATTGTGGAGAGCGGAGGTATGGAGGAGGATGAAACTGAGGGGATACTCATGTCTGAAGTGGATGTGCAGGTGGATGGTCAAGGTTTTGCAGACGGGGATGCTACTGCTACTGCAGAGGACCAGGATGAGGGAAAGCGAGGAGACGAAGGGAATGCTGATGATATGGGGAAGAAACATGGAGCCCGTAAGAGGCTGTTCCGCCCAGCTATTGCTACTGGTGGTACTACCAAGATGAGGATGGTGCAGGCACTTATTTCACCCCGTAAGCGTTTCATTTCCAAGCCGGGTAGCAGGTACGGTGAGAATAGCAAGCATGCAGAGGCGAAGGGTACATCAAACCCACCAGTCCCATTGCCAAAATGATAATGGTTATGTATCCAGTAGCCCTACTGATGAGGATCTCACAGCAAGGAAGGGGGTTGGTGTTGGTCTTTATTTGTGTTTCTGTTTCAAGAAAAGTGCTATGCACTGCTAGTTGTACTGGTTCAGTTTCTCTCTTGGTTTTTGTTGGTTTTGTTTCTATGTGTTTCTTTGCTATGGGTTGGCTCATAGGCATTTATGAGAACAAATACAATTTTCTGAATTTCGTATGGAGTGGTTCCTATGAGGTCAAGTGGATTCTATTCTTCCACATATATGTTCGGGGTCGCAGGTGGTTATGGGTGGGTAGCAGGACTACCAAAGTGGCGATTGTTGTGTTTAGACAGGATGATGGGTTTGTAGTGTCTTGTTTTTCTTCGATTCGGTTTAGGGATGGGGGGGGCTTATATGTGGGTCTGAACGGAAGGTTATGTTGGGAGCCCGGGATGCAAAGGATTTGGGCTGGGCCTTCCTTGGTTATGGGTCTCCGTTTGCATCGACCAAAATACTCCGTGGAGGGGTCTGACGGGTGGATGTATGGGAATGGGAGGTTTCAATATGGAGCCACTTTTGTAGAACCGAGTTTAGTCACCAGCAAATGTTATTTTCTTCGGCTACATTATCCATTGGCAGGAACGTTCGGAGTTAATATAAGAGTATCATCAAATTCGAATTTTATGCCAACTTTAATGATCAAAGATAATGAAAGTTCTTAGTTGGAATTGTAGAGGCATGGGCAGTAAGGCAACAATATATTATCTTAGGAAAATATGGCATAAACATAGACCGGACTTTTTGTTTCTATCAGAAACAAAACAAGATTTTGAATTTGTGCAAGGGGTTCAATTGCATTTGGGTTATGATAATTTGGTTACTGTGGAACCAAGTGGCTCTAGTGGAGGGCTAGCTCTTTTTCACAACAAGGATTATAAGGTTCAAGTTCTTTTTTCTAATAACCGTATGGTTGACGTCGAAGCAGTGGTATTGGGGGCAAAAGTCTTTTTAACATTCGTTTATGGAGATCCGGTACAAAAATTGTGAGATCGTGTTTGGGAAAGACTGACAAGGTATGGACTGGCAAGATCAGCACCATGGTTCATTATTGGCGATTTGAATGAGATAACTGGTAATCACGAAAAACAGGGAGGGCCTCTGAGGAGTGCAGGATCTTTTTTACCTTTTAATACTATGATTAGAAATAGTGGTTTGCTAGAGTTTCCAGCTCATGGCAATAAAATGTCATGGCAAGGACGAAGAGGAAAGGAAATGATTCGATGCAGATTAGATCGAGCATTGGCTAATGCAGGCTGGCATTCCCTTTTCCCATGTTCGTTTACAGAGTATCTCGGAATGATAGGTTCAGATCATAGGCCTATAGTGGCTACGCTGGAGGATAAAAATTTTCACGACGGAGTAGACCTTTTCGTTTTGATAAAAGATGGATCGGTCAGGAGGGTTTTTCAGAGTCAATTAGTAGGGGTTGGGGTAACTCGGCATTGGGGATAGTGAGTGATTTTGTTGGCAAAATAAGTAATTGCAGACATGAAATTTCTCGATGGAGAAAAAATAATCCTCCATTCGGGAAGGAGAAAATTAAGGAACTTCAGCAACTTTTGGAGGAAGTTCAAACGGACAACAATAGTTCGCAGGAAGAGATTGTAGAGGCCTCTCGGAAATTACAGGAAGCGTATAAGGATGAGGAGGAGTACTGGTACCAAAAGAGTAGAACAATGTGGCATACCTCAGGCGATCTTAACACCAAGTTCTATCATGCGATGACAAAACAACGTCAAGCACGGAACCGAATTGTCGGGTTGTACGATGAGGAGGACAAGTGGATTACAGAGGACACAGGTATTGAAAAAGTGGCAGTGAACTACTTTGGGAATTTATTCAAGTCTACGAATCCCTCGGATTTTGCCGGTTTTCTCAATGCAATCAACCCAAGTATTACTTACCAGATGAATCAGAGATTATTACGGAGCACTACGGAGGAGGAAGTAAAACAAGCATTATTTATGATGCAGCCAGAAAAAGCTCCGGGACCGGATGGGATGACAGCTCTCTTTTTTCAGCACTCCTGGCATATTATCAAAAATGATGTATTGGAGTTGGTTAATAATTTTTTGTTGACTGGTAAAATGGATGCGAGATTAAATATAACGAATATATGTCTCATCCCTAAGACAGTAAGGCCAACAAGGATGACGGAACTACGACCCATAAGCTTATGTAATGTAGGATATAAGATTATTTCCAAGGTGTTATGCCAAAGGCTGAAATCATGCCTTCCGTCGCTCATTTCGGAAACACAATCGGCTTTTGTACCAGGAAGGTTAATATCGGATAATATTCTGATTGCACAGGAAATGTTTCATGGATTACGGACGAATAAATCATGCCAAAATAAGTTCATGGCAGTTAAGACAGATATGAGTAAAGCGTACGATCGGGTTGAATGGGGTTTTCTCCATTAATGATGGAGTGTATCACTTCGGTCCAATATCGGGTGCTGTTAAATGGTCAACCCAAAGGTCACATTATACCACAACGGGGGTTGCGACAGGGCGATCCCTTATCCCCTTATCTATTTATTTTATGCACGGAGGCACTGATAGCGAATATTAAGAAAGCTGAAATGGAAAAACTACTAACAGGAATAAAGGTGGCTAGAGCATGTCCTCCAATATCCCATCTGCTGTTTGCGGATGATAGCCTTTTTTCTGCAAAGCAAAACAATCATAATGCCAGACAATTCTACGGATTTTGAAGGATTATGAGATGGGATCGGGTCAATTGATAAATTTTCAGAAATCTTCTATTCAATTTGGATTCAAGATTGACGAAACCATACGGCAAGAACTGAGGGATATTATGGGCATCCAAAATGTCGGAGGCATGGGATCCTATTTGGGTATACCAGAATGTCTCGGCGGATCGAAAACGCAGGTGTTCGGATTTGTTCAAGAAAGATTAAGCAGCAGAGTCAATGGATGGACTTTTAAATTCTTTACAAAGGGAGGAAAGGAAGTGATTATAAAATCTGTGGTTACGGCTTTACCAAACCATATAATGTCCTGCTTTCGTTTGCCTCAGGCTACAACAAAAAAGCTAACTAGTGCAGTGGCTCAATTTTGGTGGAGCTCAGGGGGGAATACGAAAGGTATGCACTGGAAGTCCTGGGATAAATTATGTCAACCAAAGGATGTAGGAGGGTTGGGATTTAAAGATCTTACAGATTTTAATACGGCTATGCTTGGAAAACAGTTATGGAGGTTGATTGAGAAACCTAATACATTGTTCGCTCAAGTATTCAAAGGAAGGTATTTCAGGAATGCATCACCCCTGGACCCGATTAGATCATATTCTCCATCTTACGGATGGCGTAGTATGATCTCTGCTAGATCTCTGGTTAGTAAAGGACTAATCAAAAGGGTGGGATCGGGCTCTTCTATCTCAGTATGGAACGATCCTTGGCTCCCAACCACTCGCCCGAGACCAGCAAATCCAATTAACCATATTAGTGACCCGAATATTACGGTGGATTTTTTCATTAATGGACATTCCCGAACTTGGAATTCACAGGAACTCAGGGAGTGGATTGATCCCCAGGATGTGAAGATTATAGAAAGTATACCCTTAAGCAGGTTGCAGAACACCGATAAACAAGGCTGGCATTTTACAACGAATGGGAAATATACTGTGAAGTCTGGTTATCAAGTAGAGCGGGCTTACCCAGACAAGAGGACTATACCGGTACTTATTGGACCCACGGTTGTGGATCTGAAGGCCCATTGCTGGAAAATCCGATGCCCCCCGAAATTGAAACATTTTCTCTGGCAATTGGTTACTGGGTGTATTGCGGTAAAGACAAATCTTCGTGCACGAGGGATGAAAGGGGACACTCAGTGTGTACGGTGTGGGGCAGATGAGGAAACAGTAAACCACGTGTTCTTTGAATGTCCCCTTGCGGTTCAGGTTTGGGCATTGTCGAAGATCCCATCGAACCCGGTTTCTTTTCCAACTAGTTCCATCTTTACAAATATGGATCACCTTTTTTGGAGAGTTTCGCCGAACCTGGAGGATCATCATTTTGCCTGGACACTATGGTACCTTTGGAAAGCAAGAAATAATAAAATCTTTAGTAATTTGGATATAGATCCTCGTGTAACACTCAAGCTGGCGGAGACTGAAGCATTACTATGGACTGAAGCTCAGGTTTCCATGGTCAGGAATGATATTGCATCTACAGTTGCTCATGCATCATCTCTACCCACAATTCCAGGAAGGTGGTGTTTTTCGGATGGTTCCTGGAAAGAACACGACGTCTATTCGGGACAAGGTTGGTATAGCACATTAGAAGGTTTTGAGGGTCTAATGGGAGCAAGGAACATTCGAGCTACCCTTTCGCCTCTCCATGCAGAGATAGAGGCTCTCATTTGGGCAATGGAAAGTATGAGGAACCTACATCAGCATCATGTTACCTTTGCAACGGACTGCTTACAACTGGTGAAGATTGTGTCGGAACCAGAAGATTGGCCAGCCTTTGCACCTTATTTGGAAGATATCAAGCATCTCCAAACCAGCTTCATCCACTCAGAGATCATTCATATCCCTCGAACGGCGAACAATAGGGCGGACAGCCTCGCAAAAAGTGCTAGGAAACAAACGTCCTCAGTCGTTCATATGGATGCAGAACTCCCAGGATGGTTTACAGAATCCATGTGATATGTATCTCTTGTTGACAAAAAAAAAAAAAAGACATTTTCAAAAATACCACTTTTTAAAGGGCAATTTTTTTTAAAATTAATTAGAATCCTAAAATTTGACATTTCTAAACTCTACCCCCACCCTAAACCACCCATTAACTCTAAAACCTAAGTCTTATATTAATTAACCTACGGGTTATAAGTGTTTTTTCCTTCTTTAAAAACAAGGATAAAATTGATTAAGGTATTTTTGAAAAGTGGTACAAGGAAATTGATATTTTTGGCAATTTCCCTTTTTCAAAAATACCACTTTCTTTGTACCACTTTTCATTTTTACCTTCATTAAAGAGACATTTTTTAAAATACCATTTTTGAGGGGCAATTTTTTTTAAAATTAATTAAAATCCTAAATTTTAAATTCCTAAATCCTACCCCCGCCCTACACCACCCTTTAACTCTAAACTCTAAGTCTTAGATTAATTAACCCAATGATTATAAGTGTGTTTTCCCTCTCAAAAAACAAAGGTAAAAGTGATTAAGGTATTTTTGAAAAGTGGTACAAGGAAAGTGGTATATTTGGCAATTTCCCCATAAAATTAGTAGCTGGACTTTTAAATAAAAATAAAATTACAGTGTAATAAAATATAATACATTAATAATTAAATAACAAATTATTTTTAATTTATAAGAAAATATTAGTTTAAAATTATATTATTAACTTACATAAAAAATTCAATACATTATTTTCTAGAGAAGATTATTATTTGTAAGATTTTAATTTATGTATTTTGTTTAATAAATGTGACTCTTGTATAGTAGATGCTTTTTCATAAAATTAATAATGTTTTGGATAAAAAGTGAAAAGAAAAGCTTCATGTCGTTGGAGGAAACCAGTAGAACTTGGATTTTAGTTTTTAGGTACAAAATAGTAGAATTAAGAAAAAACTAGTTTTCCTAAAAACTAGGGAATCTATTATAATGAAATCATGATTAGATAAAATATAGATTTTGGAAAATCAAAAACTGAAAACCACTTTAAAAACTGCAAACAATCAACCTCTCAGTGTTCCGTGGTGGTCCCTAGAGATTTTGGCTAGACTTTTTTTCTCTAGCAGGTTCATTTGTATATGCGGATCTTAACCAATGTTCTAGTGATTGGTTATACTGGTGACTCCGGTTTGGTTTCTTCTAGTTTAAGGTTGAATTTTTCAGCTTCACCTTTTGTGGACGATTTGTTCTGAAGTGATAGCTTTGGTTGTTTGCAGTTTACGTAATGTTCATTTTCGTTAGTGGATTAAAGAGGGTGGATGTTAGCCTTTCAAGTGGAGGTGGTGTTGGTCGTCGTTGGGGTTTGCAAAGCTTGTTCTTATGTGCTCTCCTTAACATTCCTCTAGTCTGCTACTATTGGTGATATTGGTGTGAACCATCAATCCTCATTATAATTTCATTTGTATTTACATTTCAAGATGTTTCGAAGGTAGCTAATGAGGCCACCCTAGCCCATTGAATGCTCTACCTCGGGTCATCGACATCTGAAACTAATTCGAGATAAAATTGATAAACGCAATTGAAGATGAAGACCTATTTAGACGATGAGATTGTCTTATTTTTGGTAAGGTATTAGAAGTCTGTCTGCTACTATTGGAACAAGAACACCTAATATACCTTATTCTATAATTTGATATGGCTAATTTGTCATCAATGATGATTATTCTCACGAGTTTTGGTATGGAAGGATCGCTAGTTTCTTATTATCGTTTTGCCGTATTCTTCTATGATGTAAGATGTTACAAATCAATTCAATAAAATAAAGTGTTACAAAAACTATTCATTATTCAAACTTTAGTAATATGTGTTTGTGTATTTATATCTGATTTCATATGTTTTGTTTATATTATGCAGAAGGGGTGAATCTTTTAGGATAACTATATCACATAGATTAAGTGAAGATGGCTATTAATTGGTTGGGTGACCATCAAACGTCCTAATCCACATGAGCATCTACACCTAACATGAGTAAATGTGATCACACACAAAATTGATCACAATTGATGTATATCAATTAACATCCTATATCGTTTCTTTTATTAAGTGACCATGAACCCCTCTGTCTATGCAAATCTATGATCCTTACATAATGTTTTCTGGGAATAACCTAGACAAATTTGATATCTTCTTTGTTTCATTGTCTAAATCTTACCACACAGTTCCTTCACAAAATTCAATATACTACATTTATCACATATGTACGTTTAATTGTTAAACTCTATTTAAAAAACAAGATCACATGAAATACATTAAACAATTTAAGATATCCATTGCTAATAAATAAATAAACATAAAAATGTCATCCACATGTACAAGTCTATCTGGACAACATAGTATTGGATACCTTTTAGCTAGAAAAGAAATGCCATCCACGTGGGTAGATTTCTATGAGCAAACATCTGGTCCCCATGGATATCTTCGGCTGGTTTAGCTTCACATAAATATTCAGATGATGGAGACCATGTTGGTTGCAAATAAGCAATCTGAGAGTATAGTTTATCATTCATTTCATGCACACACACCTTCACAAACATTGTAGGAAGTGTCATTGATAAAAGTCGTTCGATTCTCTAAAACTGAGAGCATAACACCACAAAAAAAATAAAAAAATGTACTGCCCAATATTGAATTATGACAAAGAACTCACTCGAATCGACCCTAAGCAAACTAGGATTCCGACGACTTGAAAGCTATTATTTTCTTGTTGGAGGTTGGAGTGAAGTTAGCGTGAAAATAAATATACATAAACAAAGTTTGAAAATATTAAATGAAAGAGCGTTTTAAAGGATGAAATTGTTAAGATCCACATATCTACCGTAAACACCTTGAGAATACGTTTCTCAATGATTTATAAAAATCTCTTTAGGAAAGTTCGTTTTATTCATCAAATCATTAACTGAATACAATTGTAGGCATAATAAGTCTATTTATATGAAAACAAATTAAACTAAATAACCAAGATAATTGGAATATATCTAAATATCTCTCTACATCATTTTCTCTAGGTTGGAGAAGATTCGCCCTTGAATCTTATTCTTCTGCATATATTATTTTCCATTATTTTATTTGATGGGTGATTCCACACTTGATACATCGCTGAATTTGTCAGCTTAATGAATACTAGATTTTGACCCGCGCTTCCGAAGTGCGGGTATTGTATCCTTTTCAAATAATATCAAATTTACATAAGCGCGGGTATTGTATCTTTTTCAAATAATATCAAATTTACATATGTATGTTTCGATGGTATATATGGTTCATATTAAATCGAGTATATTTGATTGTAATGGGGAGTATAGGGAGTTATACTTCTATAATTATGCTTACCATACAGTGTATTTTTAATTGTTGTAATTAAAATTGTTGTAATTAAAATTATGCTTACCATACAGTGTATTTTTAATTTTTAAAATCCGCAACAAAGAGTTCACCATTCATTACCTTAATCTCAGGTTTAGTAAATCAGTGTCTTTTAATATTTTTTTGTATAAATCTAAACTTAAGGTTTAATGGTAATCGACTGTTTTATGTTCATATTTCTTTATCTCTTAATTATTTTGATTCTTCTGATTGCATCTAATTCTTCTCTGGTTTTGGTTAGATAAATGTCTGATTAAGTGTGATATTAGTTAGAGTTGTATATGCAAGTCGTTAGTCATTATATTGTGATATAATCTTATGATTTACAAGTTTTTGGTTTCGGATATATAAAATTAGCTTTAAAAGTATTAGGGTGTATATTGTTAATTCTCTCATAATATATGTGACATTATGAGATATAAATATATATCTAAAAATACAGTTTTTTACGCCATCTATCAATCAAAATCAATAATAAAGGTATTATGTTTAGAACAAATATTTAAAATTATAATACTGTCATACTATTTTTAATTACAACAATTAACATTACTTTTTAAGATATAGAAATTGAATTTCTAAAAATTGAACATATCTAAAAATATGTTTTAAATGTGAGATAAAACTGAATTATTTTAAAACATATGTCTAGGTATTATGAGGCAGTTATATTATTGTTATAAGTTGATAAAATATAGTAGAAGTTGTGTACTAGAAGTTATGTAGTCCTTCGAGGGAAATAAACATGATTATATTTTTGAAATTAGAGTACTTCATTTCGGATTTGATTGAAAGTTATTGTGAATTGTCAATATTGAAAATTTTCAATATTGAATATTATTTTCTTTTTAACTTCTATGAATAAAACACTTTTTTATCAGAAAAATTAAAAATACAGCTTTTTAAGTCATCTATCAATCAAAATCAATAATAAAGACATTAGGTTTAGTACAGCTATTTGAAATTATACTAATATCATATTATTTTTAATTACAACAATTAACATTTCTATTTGAGATATAAAACTGAATTTCAAAAATTGAACATATCTAAAAATATGTTCTAAATGTGAGATAAAACTGAATTATTTTAAAACATCTGTCTATGTATTATGAGGCAATTATACTATTGTTATAAGTTGGTACAATTTAGTAGAAGTCGTTTACTAGAAGTTATGTAGTCTTTCGAGGAGAATAATCATAATTATATTTTTGAAATTAGAGTACTTCATTTCGGATTTGATTGAAAGTTATTGTGAATTGTCAATATTGAAAATTTTCAATATTGAATATCATTTTCTTTTTAACTTCTATGAATGAAACTTCTTTTCTATCAGAAAAAAATAAAGCTTTTTATGTCATCTATCAATCAAATCAATAATAAAGGCATTAGGTTTAGTACAACTATTTAAAATTATACTAATATCATATTATTTTTAATTACACCAATTAACATTACTTTTTGAGATAAAAAAAAATTAATTTCAAAAATTAAAAGCCCGAAATAGAAAGTACCATATTTTTTGTCCAACTAAACAAAACAGCCCAAAGTGAGTTATACAATTTAGATTTTGAAATTTTGAAGCGCATTGTGTATATGTATTACTAACCCATCTAATTGCGTTTATATTCTAACTTATACCCAAAATATGTATTAAAACTCTTGACTATATTCAATACTATTAAAGTAAATTGATATAAAATCACGATGTCAAAAACTTGGACAACTTTTACAATAACGATGCTCGATTTAACATGAAACAGTTAGAAGTATAACTCCCTATACTCCCCATTACAATCAAATATACTCGATTTAATATGAACCATATATACCATCGAAACATACATATGTAAATTTGATATTATTTGAAAAAAGATACAATATCCGCGCTTCGGAAGCGCGGATCAAAATCTAGTATTCATTAAGATGACAAATTCAGCGATGTATCAAGTGTGGAATCACCCATCAAAAAAAATAATGGAAAATAATATATGCAGAAGAATAAGATTCAAGGGCGAATCTTCTCCAACCCAGATAAAATAATGCAGAGAGCTATTTAGATATATTCCAAATATCTTGGTTATTTAGTTTAATTTGTTTTCATATAAATAGACTTATTATGCCTACAATTGTATTGAGTTAATGATTTGATGAATAAGAAGAACTTTCCTAAAGAGATTTTTATAAATCATTGAGAAACGTATTCTCAAGGTGTTTACGGTAGATATGTGGATCTTAACAATTTCATCCTTTAAAAACGCTCTTTCATTTAATATTTTCAAACTTTGTTTATGTATATTCATTTTCACCCTAACTTCACTCCAACCTCCAACAAGAAAACAATAGCTTTCAAGTCGTCGGAATCCTAGTTTGCTTAGGGTCGATTCGAGTGAGTTCTTTGTCATAATTCAATATTGGGCAGTACATTTTTTATTTTTGTGGTGTTATGCTCTCAGTTTTAGAGAATCGAATGACTTTATCGATGACACTTCCTACAATGTTTGTGAAGGTGTGTGCATGAAATGAATGATACACTACACTCTCAGATTGCTTATTTGCAACCAACATGGTCTCCATCATCTGAATATTTATGTGAAGCTAAACCAGCCGAAGATATCCATGGGGACTAAATGTTTGCTCATAGAAATCTATCCACGTGGATGGCATTTCAGATAGACTTGTACATGTGGATGACATTTTTATGTTTATTTATTTATTAGCAATGGATATCTTAAATTGTTTAATGTATTTCATGTGATCTTGTTTTTAAAATGGAGTTTAACAATTAAACGTACATATGTGATAAATGTAGTATATTGAATTTTTTGAAGGAACTGTATGGTAAGATTCAAACAATGAAACAAAGAAGATATCAAATTCGTCTAGGTTATTCTCAGAAAACATTATGTAAAGACCATAGATTTGCATAGACAAAGAGGTTCATGGTCACTTAATAAAAGAAACGATATAGGATGTTAATTGATATACATCAATTGTGATCAATTTTGTGTGTGATCACATTTACTGATGTTAGGTGTAGATGCTCATGTGGATTATGACGTTTGATGGTCACCCGGCCAATTAATAGCCATCTTCACTTAATCTATGTGATATAGTTATCCTAAAAGATTCACCCCTATCTGCATAAAAAAACAAAACATATGAAATAAGATATAAATACACAAACACATATTACTAAAGTTTGAATAATGAATATTTTTTGTAACACTTTATTTTATTGAATTGATTTGGAACATCTTACATCATAGAAGAATACGACAAAACGATAATAAGAAACTAGCGATCATTCCATACCAAAACTCGTGAGAATAATCATCATTGATGACAAATTAGCCATATCAAATTATAGAATAAGGTAGATTAGGTGTTCTTGTTCCAATAGTAGCAGAAAGACTTCTAATACCTTATCAAAAACAAGACAATCTCATCGTCTAAATAAGTCTTCATCTTCAATTGCGTTTATCAATTTTATCTCGAATTAGTTTCAGATGTCGATGACCCGAGGTAGAGCATTCAATGGGCTAGGGTGGCCCCATTAGCTACCTTCGAAACATCTTGAAATGTAAATACAAATGAAATTATAATGAGGATTGATGGTTCACACCAATATCACTAATAGTAGCAGACTAGAGGAATGTTAAGGAGAGCACATAAGAACAAGCTTTGCAAACACCAACGACGACCAACACCACCTCCACTTGAAAGGCTAACATCCACCCACTTTAATCCACTAACGAAAATGAACATTAAGTAAACTGCCAACAACCAAAGCTATCACTTCAGAACAAATCGTCCACAAAAGGTGAAGCTGAAAAATATAACCTTAAACTAGAAGAAACCAAACCGGAGTCACCAGTATAACCAATCACTAGAACATTGGTTAAGATCCGCATATACAAATGAACCTGCTAGAGAAAAAAAGTCTAGCCAAAATCTCTAGGGACCACCACGGAACACTGAACCTTCATGATATGTTTTTGTAGATGAACCAAACACCACCACCAAGTAGAACCGACGAAGTTTGATATAAACTTAAATCCAAGACAAACAAACAACTAGAAGAGAGAGATGAGAGATATAATGAATATTTTATAGTGATGTCCTCAAAGGTCTTTACTCATGGAAGATGTATGTAAAAATGATTACTTTCATTTTTAAAAGTAATCGATTTCAGATTTTCAAAATCTCTTTCTAACAATTGATTATAATCGTAAACTTTCAATATTCAAAATTGAAAATGATCCATATACAAATACTCTCATTAAAAGTAAAAAAAACAACAAAATTTTATTTTTTTATTTCACCTATGTAGAGCATTCTTCCTTCCCAAAACTTGTTACATGATATATTATGGAACACTAACCAAGTTGTGTTTTTGAGAATTAGTCACGAAAAATTTCTAAATAAATAGAAAAAATTACGAGGATAAAATACTTTCAAAAGATTCTATTTTTGAAACCATGTGAATCAAAATAACAGTAGCAAAATAGACTTGGAATTGTAAAAATAAAAAAAAAGACAAAGATGTAAAAGTTATTTCAAGATTATTGATCTTTCTATTTTATTAACTAATTATAATTATGTATAACTAAAATGGAAGGAAATGTTGAGATTTAATTAGGCAATATATTTTGTTTTGAACTAAAAATAATAACATAAGAGCGTGGAAAACATAACATAACAACAAATCTCAAAAACAAAAAAAAAAAAACTCTATTAACAAGGATCCAAAATGTGGGATAGATTTAGTAGCTGAGAACGGAGAGAGAAACCGCATCACACCTGTGGATCTATCCCAACGGTTGTCTGGCCGCTTACTGACTTAACAGCAATTCCTTTACGCATCCTCGAAAATGGCCATGCCACCAGAACGAGGCATGACCTTCGACACAAGGTGCAAAAACTCATAACTAAGACACAAAAACAAAACACAAAAAGTGTAGAATAGATTTAGTAGCTGAAAACAGAGAAACATCTGTTCCACCTGTGGATCTATCCCAACGGTTGTCTGGCCGCTTGCTGATTTAACAGCTCTCTCTTTATGCACTGTTGCTCCTAGACTATGTAACTGGATTTGACATAGCCTTCGAAACAGAGTGCAATACTTCATCATTATCAAACCAACAAAATAAATAAGTACAGAGTACTTTTGCTACTGGTTGTTTAAAGCAAACCGCTTATAAACAAACAATCTATAAACGTTAATAATGAATCAGACACTCCGACACTGAGTTGGTGAGGGAGAATGGCAGAGCACTGCGATTTATACAAGAGAGAAGTTAGGGTTTTCAGAGAAGGGCATCATCGGCTTCGTTTAAAAAAGTAATGTTTCATTACTTTTTTGGGCCGAACCTGTAAAGCCCATTGGTTTTAGAGTGAGTTATCTTTAAGCACTTTTGTCTTTCTAAGCCTAACCATTTACCGTTGTCCAAGTGTTTCTTGTAATACAACTAGTAGATTGTGACTACAAAAGTGACATGTATTTAGAAAGTTCTGAAATTAGTTTTTTTTTGTTCCCAATTGATTTCTCTTTTTTTTTTATCTTATATTGTAATATATAAAACTAATATATAATATAAATGGAATCATCCCCAGTAAGTACTCGACAGGATGGGACATTATCATTGGCTTCTTATCTGATCATGGGCTGGATTTCAAGTAGAATTTTTATTTTTTGTTATACTTTGCAAACAACTTTCTATGCAATATGGAGAGAAAGAATCTCGACGCACGCTCTGATCAGACTCAGTGGTAAAAATGTTTGAAATAGGCTGAGCACTCTAATAGCTAAAGGAGAGAGTAAATGTGAGAACCTCCATCGATATTGGTTCAGTAGTAGATAGTTTACCTTAGTAGAGTAGAGCTCAGTTTTTTTCTAAAACAATGATTCACTTGATGTACTCAAAGGCTTTTTAACGAATATAATTAAACATTCATTCAAAAAAATAAAATATAACAGTACTATAATTTATGTTTAATATATAAAATAATAAAATGTAGATAAACATATGTAAATAGTTTTTATATAAAAAGTATTCTGTAAATAAAACTTTTATGCAAACTATTGATATTTTATACCTTTAATTTTTTATCTACTTTTACAAAAAATATTTTTAAAATACTTTTAAATAATTATATCATTCATTTTAGATATATATTATATATATTAATTACCAATTGATTGTTTAAATCAGGAATTACTATACGAAGAAAATGATGACGTAAATTATTTTAAAATTTTATATATCTATTGTTTATTATAATACAACAATAAAATGTATAAAACAATTATTTTATAAGACAATTATTTATTTAAACTAAATGGCAGTGTAGATTAAAAATTTTATAAACTAAATAAAATATAAATTACAAATGATTACTTTATATTTTTAAAATTTGAATAAAATATAAATAAAAATAATTTTATAAAATAGTTTTTTAGGTTATTATGTTTGCACATATCACAGAAAAACATCTAGTATGTATATATTAATTTGATAATTTTTTTTTCTAACGATTACTATCACACAAGTTTGGCGTTGATTGGTTCAACGTGAATGGATGCATTGTGTACGGGTGAATTGTGGATAGAGCTTTGTGGACGGGTGCATTATGAATGGAAGCATCTGGATAGGTGTGTTGTTTATGGTTCATCGTGGATGGTTTGTTTATGAAAAACCGAAAAAATAGATCTATGTTTTCATGGATTAAAAATACTAAAACTCATAGATGAAAACATCAAATCTTAAAGCTTCCACAGAAGAGATTTTCATGATCATGTCTAAGTAATTCTCCTTTCTAGATTTAGGGTTTTATTAGGTCTTATATGTATTGCTAAACATATAACTGCTAGGGTGAATCCATAAGGATCCTTCATCATAATTGATCTCATTGCTTGTTTTCTAGAACCATGAACTTAGGATATAGATAAATACGATTGTATGATCTATACGTGATAGTATTTTGTTGAGTTAGATTGTTAGATGCATACAAAAGTTGGTCTAGATTAACTTAGTGAACATATCAATTAGGACGATAATGCTTGTCTAAGGTAGTATCGATCGACAATCTTACCATAATATCGATTGACACTCGTTCTTTGCTCGCATATCGACGACTGACCAAAGACTTAGTCATCTGATTAGACTCACAACGATAGCTGGATATCTTGCTTTAGTATTCGAGTTCTAGGATGATTTACCACACACTTTTAGCATCTATATTACAATATTATAACATGAAACCTTAGATATAGCTATTCATTCTCATAAGTTTACAAACCAATTCTTAGTTAATCTTTATTGTTTACTGTTTTACAATAACATGCCTAGCTTAATCATAGTATTATATCTCTATTATGTGTCCACACTCCATGTGGATTCGATCCCTAAATACTACAACTGATCATCTTGTTTGAGAGAATAAAGTTGCTCATACAGTAATTTGAGTGATATCACCTTCGTTATCTACAATCAATATCTTCAAGCTTTTTTAGAAGTTATCCTTGAAACAAATAGTTGCTCATGAGAAAAAACTGATCTTGATACGATCAACTTTAGAAAATGTTTGATCATGACTTTTATTGATATTAATAGCAAACACCACAACAATTTGCCTTTTACTCCTCCTCATGTATAGTTAGGATGTTTTGATGTAAACATATATGTTCATAATTATAATATAGGGTCTCATATGATTTTGTGGCGGTAGTAATGTTAATAAATGTTATTACAATATGATTGGACAAAAAAATCTGCATTCGGATTGGTTGAATGTAACTGCTGGGCAAAATTAGTAAAAAAATATTTTAATAAGGACTGACAAGATATTGTAATTATGGAAAAAGTAAAGATAGAGTATTATAAGAGATTCTGATTTAATAATAGATAAGAGTTTGATAATGGAGACAGTCGTTTCTGTAAAGAAAGTTTATTGGACTAATCTACTAAAGCCTATATTCTTTGTTCGGTTCAGTTAAGTGGAGTTAACAGAGACAAAACCAGAATTCCGTTTTATAAGAATTAAGAAAATCAGGGCATGGACAAAATATTAGAAATTATGCAAAATGTAGTGAGAAAACTAAAAGAGAGCAAAATTTACCTAAACAAGTTCTGAGTTTTGTAAATTCACTGGGAGCTGGCCCTACACTTGTTTTTTTTTTAAAATTATTAACTTGTAGAAGGAATGTGCATGTTTTGTTTTAGTCAAATCCTTAGTTCTTTGCCTATTCTTTTGGTCTGCCTAGATTTTCATATGCAATGATGGAAATATTGGATTTTCTGTCAAACATTAAATTTGATTGTTGTTGTATTAGTATAGTAGTCTTTAATTTACCACATATTTCCGGTCTTTGGAATTATCTATGTCCTTAAAACTGAAATATCATTTGAAAATAATTTGTACTTCACCTTAATATTTACCCAACTTATGTCATTGAATTAATAACTTTTAAATAATTATTTATTTTGTTAGATTCTAATCTATCCAAACTTAACAAATTTTATTAATTAACCAAAATTTATTAGATTATTCTCTAACCAAACTAACCAAAGTTACAATCATCTTTTAACCAAATTATTCTCTAACCAAATATTAAAATAAATTAAACATATTTTTCAAAGACAAACTTTAAATGTTATATTTTCATGTATATTATTATTTCATTTTACATACAAAATATAATATTTATTATTTTAATTTATAAATAAATACATTAAAATGGTTACTGTCTTCAACAATATTAATTAAGGAATATGTTATATAACATATCATTTTGAGTAAGTTTATATTCAACTGCAATAAGAGCAATTAACAAATTATAGATAATTTAAAAATGTCGATCTATCATAAATATTATATATTATAAATCGAACAAACATTCATATGGACACATATTTATGCAACCATTATGTTAATTTCATATATCTATCTTATTAAATATATTAGTGGTAGGTCTGCGCTTCGGGCGGGAATTTTATCTTTTTGTGTAGAGTGTTATGGATTTAAAACTTTGGTTAATTTATAATTATAAAACAATGTGTTGTAAAGTATTTATAGCTATACATGACCATCGTGGTTGAGATATTATGGTGGCAAAGGTACTGTGGTTATTTCAGACTAATCTGCGTTATACAATTATATGATCCCATTTTTATTTTATATCTATTCTTAGTAATCATTAGAATTATGTTGATTTTTAAAATGTTATATGTTGTGTGTATTTAATTTATCATTGTTGGGTTTTTTTCTGAAAAAAGGATTTTTCAAAATTTATGATTATTGATTAGTTTTTATTAAAAGAAATTCCAGTTTAGTTTTTAAAGTAAAACTCGACAATCTCTTGCTTAAAGTTTGAGAACAAATACATGTGACATTAATTTTTGATGTTGTTGTGATGTCTTGTAATCGTAGTTTTATATTTTTATACTAGAGCTTTTAACCGCGCTACGCGCGGTTTATACTTTTAAATTTATTAATATTTAATTTTTGATATTATATAACTTGTTTTGTTTAAGTTTATATTTTTATAGTTTTTTTTTTAATTTTCATCATTTTCTATTTTTAAAATAAAGCTGGAGTAACTTGTTAAAATAATTATTTTGTTCCACTTATTTACTGATATTATAAAATGGATTTATAATTCATGAAAGTTAGAATTGAGTAGCATAAATTGTTTTGATGTTGTTTTCTTATCATCAGTCGTTATATTTGTTGAATTTATATGTGGTACGATGTTTTGTATTTATTTTTTTGTTAATTATCATTTGGAGCTTCAAATAATGTTTATGGAATTGTTAAGTAAAATCTTATAATAATATTATGGCTAGTGTTAATTTTCATGCATTGTTTTGATTAATTTTATATATTATATATAGTCAGTTAATGTGGTTTTTATCTTTATATATTTTAAGATTAATGTTTGTACCAACATAATTTTTCTTTCTGCTCTTTGATGTTCAATAATCTGGTGAAAGTATATATTTTTCATCTTATATAGTTAATTGTTCAAATGTTGACCTATGATAAAAAAAAATTCCTTCATTTATGGTTTGTTCCTTGTATGATATGTATTTTCCATTTATATGTCCTCAGTTACTTTTTATATCTGTTTAGTTATACTTATTCTCTTAGTTATTGTTATCTTCAGTTTTTTTGTTTCTATTAATATGTTTCTCTAATCCTTTTAATATGTTCAGTTATATACTCAGTATTTAGTTATTGTTGTTTTCACTTTAATTCTATGACCATTGTTTTTTTTTTAATTAATATATTTTTTGTTAAATTTCTAAAAAATGTTCATCTCTTTCTACGTACTTCTTATATTGATTTTAGTACGTATTCTACTGATATTGATTTTATTTTGTAAGACAATATCTTGTTCTGTTAGTTGAAATATTTACATGATTTCCAAATTTTTGTCTTTCAATTTTTCATGGAATTTATATTTGTAATAACTTAATTAAAATGTTTTATGTTAATTTACAGAATTGACATCCAAATTTAGTTGATTTTTCTTGTCTTTTTGTAAGTGATTTTATATAAATTTTAACATTACTTTTTGTCATCATAGATGTTAACATTACATTGGCAATTTTTCGAAATTTTAATATTTTCAAAAAAAAATCTGTTAAATAAATTGTTATATTTAGTTTCCAAAGATTAGTCTAAATTTCTATTTTAATGGCTGCATAGTTAATTAATTATTTTCTGGGTAATTTCTATTGTGGTTTGTCCATGATCCTACTTAGCTTGACAATTTGATATCCCTTGTGTCAGGATATGTGACCTTCGACTGAGAGCTAGTCGGCTGGGAACTTGAGTTTCCATAAGGTTCTTCATCTTGTTGATTCTACTTTGGGATAAATTGTATTGTTTGTTAATGGTGCCTAATGGTATCATATTGTTTTGTTCCAATTGCCGTTTCAGTTGGTGTTATCTGGTTTTTCTTTGTTTCACTAGCAAAAAATGGTTAGGCTTATACACATGTTCTCAAAAGTCTAGTTCTAATGCTAAAGTCACATATTTATATCAATTTATCTAAGGTGATAAAAACAAAGGATTGATTGTTGATTTGGTACAAAGAGGGATCATCGTCCCCGTAAGAGAGTATGAAATCAATACCCTTAGAACTTGGGACATTATTTACGTATATCTATGAAATCATTCAGCTGAAAAGGAAATTACATTTGTTTACACAACTCAACCTTATCCCTTGAACATGCAAAACGCCTAGATGGTTAAAGCTCCTTCTGCACCAGATATGGGTGGAAAAAAAATCCAAACTAAACTGGTCTTTTGTGTATCTATCATCAGCAATTTATAATGTAATACTTCAATGAATTTACAACAACAACAACAAAAGAGAGAGAAGGGAACAAAAAAACATATAGCTTAGGTTATTTTGTGAATCTTAAAACAAAACAGAAACTCAAAACGGTAAAAAGCATCAAGTAGAAGACAATCTTATAGTTCTAGTAACATCTGGATCATACTCTAGTGAAGTACACCTAACCTTGGTCAAAAACATTGATTGGATATAAGGACTCTAAAATAAAAAACTGCACTTTCAATTAAGCTCATCATCTCATTTATACAAATGAATTTTATATACACATCATACAAAATCCATGCCTGCAACTTAAAAGATGATAATCACTTTCTATACACTATTAAGCTCTTACCATATCAAGTATAGCGAGATAAGACATAAAAATGGAAGGGAGGCTTACACGGCTGTACTAAGCACCTGAGCAACCTCGAGAGACTCCGGATAATCTTTACCAAGTTTCTGCAACTCTGCAACCACACATCTACCAAGTAGATCCAACGAAGGCATCATCGAAGTTGATTAGAAGTTGTGAGGGAATATTCAAAAGAGAGAAATGGAACCTGATCGATTAGAGGCGGCACATTGAAGGTTCGAGGTCAGGCTCGCCCATATCTCTGGCCCGTTGAAATCATCCCCAAACTTATTAGGGGTGGCGTATGACCTCGACAAAAAAGCACCGATGATTTCAACGGGCCAGAGATATGGGCGAGCCTGACCCCTTCGGTCATACGCCATCCCCAAACATATGCTTACCCGAATAAACCCCTTCGTTGATTGCACCGATGTCAAAGCTCCAGCGTATTCACACTGATTGAACCGTAACCGATCATCACCGACGGCTATAACCTTGGCTGAGTGAGTTTTAGTTAATCGATCTTTATAGCAGTGATGAAGCAACACCTGAGAAATAGAGCAGTTAGAGAAGAGGACGTTACTGATTGGAGGTAGGTTGATTATATGATGATTAACGGCGCCTGTGAAGTCACTGGAGTTCTCTTCTATGTCTGAATGTAAATGAAAAGTGAAATAGAAATAATGTTGAATAATGAATTTATGCAATTAAATCTATGAGAAACGAAATTACATGGAAGGGAAGGAGAGGAAGCAATCAATGGTAAATAGATAATTAATTGTAGGGAAGGAGACGAAAAGATGAGATTGACGGTGGATGATTTCCGTAACTGTTTTCTTGTGTGATATGAAGTGGCTAGAAATAAGTAGGCCGATATCTTATTAGAGTTCATAAAGTTTTAATGATATGGCAGAATGATAACATATGATTGGATGATTTATTGATCTGATGTAGACACTTTAAGCATTAAGAGTATTCTCATTTTAGTATAGTATAGATTTTCATGTGAAATGGTAGCCTCGTGAATCTTATTCAACATAGTTTTTTTCAAGTTAATTTTTATATTCCATTTTATATAACCAACATCAAAAATCAAGCACGCAAATATTGATTTTGGTTTAATCTGGGGGTATTCCGGGGCGAGGCCCAGACTAATTCCCAAAAGGAGATGTAGTCTACAAATAGACCATTTTTCTGGGTATTCAAATGAGCCGAATCATTAGCCCATATCCGCGTGGCCACAAGTCAGGTGTTGAATATTGATTTTGGTCATTACTTAGAAAATAATAGGAAATGAACGATATGACATATCTAATTCTTGGACGGAAATAGTTTTTTGACGGGTTGTTCTATAATTGTATATAATTTATATCTTAAATATAAAAGAAGAGACAAAATTATTGCATTAATAATATTATTATGAATGAAATCTTAAAAGCGTTTTTCTTAGACATACCTACGCAAGAAAAACTAACATAATATATGGTGCTTTGTAAAATCATTGAGTTGAAGATTCCACTAAAACAAAAAAAGGACGAAAAACACCAACCACAATCCAAATTATTATAAAAATAACAAAGGGAAAGGGTGCGAGGTTGTGACACTAATTAGTTTCTCTTAGACTAATTAGTTTCTCTTATATGAACTATAGATTTGCAGTAGAAAATGATAGATTGGTGTTAGGACATATTTAGTGGTTGGTTTCATTTCTTGTTTCAAAAATTCTCTTTATTTAAAATGAAACAAAAAATGAAGTAACTTCTTTTTTAGTGGTTTACTTTATTTTTTATTGTAAAAGAATATTGTAAGTATATATTATTTTTATTTTATCATTAATTGTAAAGGAACATCTTATACTTTTTTATATTTACTAACTGTAGCCAATAATTTTTCTAACAATAATTTAACTCAATTGTTATCAATGCAACGTTATCATATAATAAAATTATTACACAAAATATAAATGAAAAACAATAAAATTATATTTTATTAAGAAGCACCAATCGTGTATCTTTCCCACAAATGACCAATTAAATCGTTTCGAAGTGCAAAATGAGCGTCTTTATCTTTCATTCATTTAAATCGCGCGAAAAATTCTTGAAAACAAATATTATCATATTTTTTGGTATCAACCTCCGTAGTTAGAAATTCGTTGCTAACTTTAATTGGTGCTTTGAGATCATGTTCATCCTCAATTATCATATTATGTAAAATTATATAACTAGTCATTATGTCATGTATCACATCTCTTTAATTTGATATCAATTATGTATTTCACTTTTATATTAATTATATAATGTTATCTTTCATTTCATATATGTTTTTAAAATATTGACTATTATAAATTAATTAAATTAATATAATAAAGAAATATTACAAATTAATTGGATTATATTAATTATTACAATTTATTTTATAAGAACGAGTAAAAGTTAAAAATCAATTTATAATTTGAAACAACATTGTTCACTACTTCACTTTAAAACAAGAAATGAAGGCAAAAATTGTTTTAAAATGAAAAAATAGTGGAAAATGAAGCACTATTAAAGATGGTCTTAGCATGAAAGAACAATGTGAGGAACACCAGAACTAAATTTTCTCTTGCCGCAGTTTCCTCTTGCTTCCTCGCTTCCTTAAAGTAAATGAATAAATTTTGTCTTTTTCTGATTGATAAACTGTAGCGATGGTTTGTGTGATTTCTTAAATTGTTGATTCTCCTCTGTGTTTCGTTTTGTTCTTTGAATTTCATATACTCATTTCTGATGTATTGAAATCCGTTTGCTTTGAGTTGCAGCCATCTTGAAATCCGTTTTAACCATCTCAAAGTTTGGATTTCTCCTCAGCAAACAAGTTTTCTCTTCCACTACTAATCCACGAATCAAATTTTTGAATTTTTTTTTAAATCATAGATCTTTCTTTTCTCTTTTTTTTTTATCTAGTGGATGGTAATGAGGGGCCCGAATTTAAGAAGGTATAAGAAGAAGTGTTTGAAGAAAATGGAAGATAAGAAAGATGGATGAATAGACAATACCGGAAGAGTGGCTCTGATACCATTTGATACGCCCTAGATAGGATCACTCGACCGGATTGGATTTGATATGAACTCACGAATGAGAACTGGATGGATTGAAGGGTCGCACAAAGGTTGTGGAAGGCCTCTGATATTCCTGACTTCGGTTGGTGCTTGATATCACTCACAAGTCCACCAAAAGAAGGATTTTAGTCGTTGCTTGATATGACTCACAAGTCCAATGATTTTGAGGATTGTTTAACTTGGATATGACTCACCCAGAAACAAAGAAAAATTCTTGAAAGAACAAAGAGTTTAACTCAAAACAAAGATGAAAATCGAATGGTTTATTGTTGAAGAAGGATTACATATTTATAGTAGTAAAGACATATGAAAATACTTAGAACTTTGTGAAACAACACACCTAGGAAAGCAACAAAGACTAAAAATCGTCAAATGACTCTTTGGCTCATGTTCTGGTCGAAATGACCCTTTGTCTACCGTCAAGGTTCATCCGAATCCAGCCTGGTCCACATATGACATTTCGCCTACTGTCCAGGTTCATCCGAACCAGATGGGTGCACAGCGATAAGGAGAAAGACACACGCAAGACTGTCCGTATGGTCCACCGAGTGATTTTCATGAACGAGTTTGGTCCAAACATGGCCTAAGTTTTCAGAAAGATGGAGAATCATTGCCTTAGAGAAATTTTAATGATGAAAGTCCATAAGTGGTTCGAACATGGACTGAAGTTCGTGGACACGTTCGTCGAGATGAACAATATGGCCCAAAAGAGTGAATGCATGTCCGTCTTTGGGTTCTTCACGACCCAAGCTAAGTCCGGCTTGACTATCATCCATAGTCGAGATGGTCGGGAAAGACGGTCTGTGGGACGGTGGAATCGGTTATCAGGTCATGGATCCAACCTCAGCTTCTTGCCGGACGTATGCGGATCGACCCGGTACACTGCTCGGTCAGTTTGTCTGGTACGGTCGGATGGGTGAACCTTAGTTGAGGTAATCTGATCATCCTGATCTGCATCCGTTTCTATTTACATGTACCGATCCTTGTACTGAGACGCATCATTCCCTCCCTCTTCAATAGGATTTGTCCACAAATCCGGATCATCTGCACAAAAAGGAGATAAATCAGAAAGATTAAATCTTGAAGAGATGTCCTACTTACCTTGCAAATCAAGCTGATAGGCATTTTCATGGATCTTCCTAAGGATTTGAAAAGGACCATCGACCCTAGGCATGAGTTTTGACTTCTTTTCTTCAGGAAAATGTTCCTTCCTTAGATGGACCCAAACAAGATCGCCTTCTTCAAAGACAACTTTCTTTTTCTTCTTTTTTGCTTTTCTTGTGTAGACCTTGGTTTTGGATTTGATGTTGTCACATAATTTCTCATGAAACTTCTGGATCGTGTCTTCCTTCCTTTTGCCATATGTACTAATTCTTTCTCTCAAGGGAAAAGGCAAAAGATCAAGTAGAGATAAGGGATTGAAACCGTACACAACCTCAAAAGGAGAAAACTTGGTAGAAGAATGCATGGAATGATGATATGCAAATTTAACATGAGGCAAATATTCTTCCCAAAGTCTAAGATTATTTTTAACCAATGATCTAAGCAATTCTGACAAGGTCCGGTTCACAACCTCAGTTTGACCATTGGTTTGAGGATGACAAGTGGTGGAAAACATCAGTTTAGTACCTAAGTTAGACCACAAAGTTTTCCAGAAATAACTAAGGAACTTAGCATCTCGATCAGAAACAATGGTCATAGGCATTACGTGCAACCTAACAATGTCTCTAAAGAATAAACCAGAAATGTGCACATCATCATCAGTTTTATGACATGGTATGAAATGAGCCATCTTAGAAAATCTATCGACCACCAAAAATATATAATCTTTACCAGATTTTGATCTAGGCAAACCAAGCACAACGTCCATAGATATGTATACCCATGGATGAGAAGGCATGGGAAGAGAAGAATACAAACATTGGTCTTTGGCTTTAGACTTGGCTTTCTTGCAAACCACACATCGACCACAGATCCGTTCCACATCCTTCATCAAACTCGGCCAAAAGAAATGTTCATACACAACCTTGTGTGTTTTCTTGATTCCAAAGTGTCCCATAAGACCTCTTCCATGTGCTTTCCTGAGAAACAACTCCCTCAAAGAACATTAAGGCACAAACAAGCGGTTATCAAAGAATAAAAATCCAGAAATTTGATAATACTTGCCCTAAGCCGCTTTTGAACACTTTCTGAAAATCTCTGTGAAATCTGAATCAGTTGCATATAAATCCTTGATAAATTCAAAACCAAGGAACTTTGTTTTAAGAGCTAAAAGAAGTACATACCTTCTAGCCGAGGCATCAACCACCACATTTTCCTTACCTTGTTTGTACTTAATGACATAAGGAAATCACTACAAGAATACACGGACATAACGACTACGGTATTGGTAGTAAATTGGTCGTAAATGGAACATTACGACCAAATTACTACCAAATCCGTTTGGTCGTTAACCTTATAGTCGTAATACAAATATAGACGTACTGTGGTCGTAACGTACAACCAGAAACGTTGGTCGTAACGTAGTCGTACATTTACTACTAATAAACTTAGTCGTAAACGAGACGTAAAAAAGATGGTCGTAAAGTAGACGTACCTATGAGTCGTAAGGTGGTTGCAAATCGACGACCAATGAACATCTACGTAGATGTAAAGGGGTCGTAAACGTACGACTTCATTACATCTTCAATAGATGTTATGGTCGTAAGTTTGAGACTAATGTACGACCTAACATTTAATTTTTAAGAAATATTTTTGGTTAATTAAAATATTTAAATTATTTTCTTAAATTCTTTTTAAAATTTGATATTTGAAAAGTAAATATATAGTGAATATCAATAAACCTAATAATATTCATAATAAACCTAATATTATTCATAATATACATTCTGAATACAAAACAAAATAAACCGAAGAATTAATTGTTTAGGTTGATCTCGTGCAACAGATCAGAACTAGTCTGATCCGCACGTCTCTCTAAATTCTCATGCTCTTCTGGAGTGGACCCTGGGTTTAAGCTCCCACGTAGATTCTGACACGCAGCGGCAACAACCAGATTGAGGTTGGGGGTTGACTCTATCATGAGATCGCAGAAGGTTGCCATAGACTTAAATTTGTTGTTGTGGTCGGCTATGACATTGTTGGCTGCTGCCAAATCCCTCCGAAGAGAGGACTCTTCTTCCCTTCTTGCAGTGTGTTCAGCTCGCCCTCGAGACATCGTTGACAGTTCCGATCCCAACTAAACGTCCTCTTTTCTTCGAGACAACCTTCAAAGAATAAATTAATTTTATTCACTGAATTAAAAATCTAAAATTCTATATAAACAGAATTTTTTAAAATCAAATATGTTACTTCCTCAAAAATTTTGTCTTCTTGGATGGTGGAAAGCTGGACCGTTGTACCTTCCGGATTTGCTTGCGTCAGCTGAGTCTGCACATCTTGGATTCGAGCCTTCACATCGTTGTAGATCTTCTCTGCTACAGGATGCGAGAAAGTGCCATCGGCATGCTGATGTGTTTCCTTGTAAAGTCGGGCCAGCGATGGTGGTGCTCCTTCTTTGGCAGCTTATATTAAAAAAATCTAATTAATTAAGGTCATAAGGCGTTTAATACTTAATAAAAAGTAAAAAAAAATCAAGTAAAGACAATCTGTAGACCCCTCCCCGCGTGTGGAGTCTGTCCGAAAGTATGAGGTACCGGCAAGTTACCTTCAGCATCACGGGTCATCCGAACAGTCGCGCATTTGAGAGACCTCGCGATCGAGTCACGGCTGTGCAGGAGCCGGAGCAGCTGCAGGACCCGGAGGCGGAGCACCTCCAGGAGGCGTAGCACCTCCAGGAGGCGGAACCTGAGACTGATAAGGAGGTTGCTGCTGTGGAGGATGCTGCAGTGAAGGGTGCTGCTGTGAAGACTGCTGTTGTGGATGCTGGTGTAGAGGCTGATGATCATGATGCTGCTGAGCCTGCTGATCGTGATGTTGTGGCGGCGGGTCGTCATATTGGAAGAATACAGCCGCGTCTTCGAACTGCGGATAATAGGGAGCTGAGTTTGGGTTGTATGGCGCTGGAGGCACATACAGTGGAAGTTGGCTGTCCGGGACAATGCCCTGGCCCGATGAAGATGTACCGGAGGTCGAACCTTCCTGATTCGACGACGACTGTCCGAGAAAAGTACTCGCGTAGGAGTTCCCGGCGGACGCAGACGCCATGTTCCTAATTCTCTTTCTATCGCTCATTGCAATATCGTCAATCTGAAATTTTTTAAAAAACACAAAGATGTTAATATAATTATAAAGAATTATAAACATATTCTAATTTCATTATAACATGATCCTTATCGACTACCACCCTAAACTAATTCCAAACCTAATCTAATCACCTAACTAACCACCTAAATCTAAAAAAAAACATACCTGCTGGGGTGGCTTTTCAGTTGTTAGAGAGAGGTGAGAGAGCAACCAAGTTGCTTCGCCAAGGCTTTGTAGATATAGAATTTATGTAGGTCGTTAGGTAGTCGTAACGTTACGACCACATTGAGACTAGTAGTTGTTAGGTGGTCGTAATGTTACGACCAACTTGGGACTCAGAGTAGTTCAGTGGTCATAAAGTTACGACCAATTAGAGTCCAAAACCATTTACGACTAGATAGAGACTATATTGTACGATCAATGTGAGACTAAAGGGGGACTAAATAATGTTACGACCACATAGGAACCACATGTTTAATATGAAAAGTTTAATGAGATTTATCAAACCTTTTGATAAACCTCGGTTTAACGATTCAAATATTTCGATTGATACAATCTTATCTCCAGAAAATTTTCCAGATGCTGAGGATTCATCTAAGAAACAAAATTTCATTTCTTAGGAGGAATCCTCAGGCATCTGATAGATTTTTGCGGAAGATAATCTATATATCAAACAAAAAAAAATTGTTTTTTTTTTAATTTTGTGGACCCAAAAGGCCTCTATTTATAGAAAATTCGAAAAGTGCTACGACCAATTTGTATCCACTGTCATACCCATTTGGTCGTAAAGTAGTAGTAAGTTTCGACTAATGAGCTTCCAAACTGATATGTGGTCGTAATGCAGTAGTTATTTACGACCAATTAGCCTCCAAAATGTCTTCATACCCTAAAATCGAAGCCCCAAACCTCAAACCCCAAACATCTAAAGTTACATACTCTACTTACCCCTAAAACTACAACGATTTCAAATAAGTTCATAATTTTGCAAACACAATTATTGATTAAACATTTTATTAGAATTAAACAGTACATAAACAAACTTGATCACTCGTCATCAGAAACATCATCCACATCATCATACACAAACTTGGTGCATCTTAAGAATGAGAGAGAATATCTTATTTATAGGGAAAATTTTGATTTTGGTAAGTAACTAGATTACAACGATTTTACGTTGTCATAACATAACTACCAATGTACAACTACAACAGTCGTAATTTGGTTGTCAATTGGATGCCAGTTTGTAGAAGTAAGTTAGTCATAAACTTACGACTAGATTACGATTAAATCAAAATTTAGTCGTAAAGTAGATGTAAATAGACGACCACTTTACGATTAAAGTTTTTAGTAGTAAATTTACGACCAGATGACATCCAAATATTTTTTGGTCGTAAGTTAGTCGTAATAGAGACGTAAATTTATGACCACACATTTGTGGTCGTAATTCCTGGTCGTTATGGTCGTGTTTTCTTGTAGTGAATGTCTCAATGAATTCAACCCAACGTGCATGCCTCTTGTTCAGCTTTTGCTGGCCCTTAAGGTGTTTCAAAGACTGATGATCAGTGTGGATCACAAACTCCTTAGGCCACAAGTAAGGTTGCCACATTTGTAGAGCACTCACCAAAGCATACATCTCTTGTTCGTAAGTAGGGTAGTTGAGTGTGGCGCCTCCAAGTTTCTCACTGAAGTAAGTAATGGGTTTCCTATCCTGCATAAGAACATCACCAATACCAACTCCGGAAGCATCACATTAAATCTCAAAAGTCTTAGAAAAATCAGGAAGTACAAGTAAAAGAGCTTGAGTCAACTTCCCTTTTAGAATATGAAATGGCTATTCTTGAGCTTGTTCCCATTTGAATCTGACATTTTTCTTGATCATTTCAGTCAATGGGGGCTGCGATGGTACTGAAGCTCGGAACAAATTGCCTATAAAAGCCAGAAAAGGCCATTGATATAGTGTGTGTTTAGCATACTTTGGTTGTGATTTATTGATCTTTCCCATGCAATTATAGGGTACTTACAGCTCTGTTCGAGACATTTCAAGTACAAAAAAGACTGTGGAACTTTGAAGGGAAACATGAATAAAATGGGAAAATTTGAATTATGTCTCGGAGAACAACCCCAGAGATCAAACAGAACCTTGATCCACACAAAAGATATTTTAGGAAACTGCAGAATCTTTTGGGATTTGCCCTAATTATATTTTCTCCTCCTTCGAGCCGCCACAAAATCTTTATAAAAGGAGAGGCACAACCATTATTAGACCTAGACTCTTTCAGCTCAATTTTATCTCATACTTTTCAGCAAAAACTTGTTGGATTCAATACTTTGTAAGGGAGAAAGGAATCTTCACCTTGTTCTAGCGATTAGGGAAGATTTTTTGAAACCTATTTTTAGTTTTTTATTTTGATTTATGGAGTATTATTTAGTATTTCTTATTGTGTTTATTGCCATGATTGCTGAGTAGTCAATATTTTTAGTTTAGGGTGTTAGGGTGTTAAATTTGTTTAAGCTACACATAAATAAGTTGTATGTTCATTGATGGCCTTTATTCTAAACCTAACTTAATGCTACCATAAATTTGATCACTTTATGTTAGATCTAGGGTTTCATCTATTCATTAATCGTGTTATAGATTGGCTGAAATGTTTAGAATAAGTATTCTATCCCTAATCAGCGAAAGTAGATATTAAGGTGTGATATGAACTGAATAAACCTGATCGTTACTGTTCATAGACAGAACTCAGAACAAGCGACAGCTTAGTCTCCGGGGTATTTCTCTGAAAGGAACAAGCACCATGATAGTGGGCTGTTCTAGCCATTGATCTATGTTCTCGGCTTGTTCCTAAATCGAACTTGAATAATTATGTGGCTTAATGATATCTAACACCCGTTAATCACCCTAGGCTAGCTTTTTCCCAAACTAGAAACAACTCAAACTGTACCTTGCTCGCTATTGTTTTTATCTTGTTCTCTGTTAAATCAGAAAGTTTTAGCTGGGAATTTAAACTCATAAGATATAGTGTAAAACGGTCCTCTGGAATTGAATCTCAAATAAAACAACTACAACTGTTAACTTGACAGTAGCAAGATCTAATTTTTAGTGTATCGAGTTTTGGCGCTGTTGCGGGGGACCAGCTTTTACCTATATTTTCTTGGTTTTATACTTTGTCTAAGAAATCTAACTTGCTCTATTTTATTGTTTGCAGGTGATGTTCCAGGTGTATGTCAAGTACAAATACTCGAAGCAACACCTCAAGTCCATTACTCACCCTCAGCAATCAAAAGCTCGCAAGATTATAAAGGAACAACCAAACTCAATCAAGAACTACTCACACCAACATGGGCGATAACAACAATGAGCATGATCTCACTACTGCAATGGCCTTGATTCAACAGCAGATGCAACAGATGCAACATGCATTGCAAGCTCAACAAGCGGCTGTTCAGCAGCAGCAACAACAACATGAGCAACCAACTCGGATTGGAGAAAGGAATCTTCCTTGAAACTTTCCAACCAGTCACTCAACCATTGTTCCTCCACCTTGTGCTCGGCAGGATTTCGAGATCAAGGCCTCCATGATCTCTCTGGTGCAGAGAAAGATGTTCCATGGTCTCCCAGCAGAAATACCAATATAACACATCGAAACCTTTGAGGAGATATGTGCTATGACTCGCATAAATGGGGTTTCACCTGAATTTCTCAAGTGTATGTTGTTCCCGTTCTCTCTTGCTGACAAGGCATCAGGGTGGTTGAAATCACTGCCTACTGGCTCTCTCACTTCATGGGAGCAGGTTCGAGCTGCCTTCTTGACTCTTGAGTCACTTCTACACCAAGGCAAAAACGGCTGCTCTCAGGAACAAGATCTCCTCTTTCAAGCAGCACTACAACAAACCCTTTAATGAAGCATGAGAACGATTCAATGATATATTCTGAGAGTGCCCTCATCACGGGTTTGATCATGACTACATTCTAGGGATCTTCTATGATGGTGTGCACTGGGAGTTCCGCAATGCCTTGAACTCTGCGAGTAAGGGAGATTTCATGACTCAAACTACTGAAGGAGCGTTTGAGCTGATAGAGAACATGGTTGCTAGCTCAGCAAACAAGAACCCAGAGACTGATCGCTCCAAGAAAGTTAACAGCATTGATGCTCAATGGAAAGATGAACTCATTACCAAGGTTCATCTGCTCCTCAAGAGCAACGAAGATCAAGTCTTGTATATGGAGGAAACTACACCTGAGCAGATAGCTAAGGACCAGGCCGCAAAATATGGACAAAAAGGAGATGATCACCAGGAAGTGCTCTACATCAACAGTCAAGGGTATGTTAAGAACATGAACTACTACTAGAACTCAAACAACATGAACAACCCCAACACGCTCTCTTACCGGAGAAACAACGTAGAGAACCCTGGGGATCAAGCCCAAAATAATCAAGCTCGAGGTGCTGCTCAACAAAGAGGTTTCCACAGAATTTTTAGGGAAAGAACTTCGTGTTCAGTCAGTCTCAGAACCGTTTCCAGAACAAGGATCAACAGTAGAAGCAGCAGAGCAATCAGCAAACTGCTCTAGCAGCATCAAGCGGACAGCGGGACGAGCTCAAGGTCTTAGGGAACATGATGCATCAGCTGCTCCAGAGTCAACAGGTTCAGGTCAAGGCGTTGAACCAGGCTACCACAGAGATTAACAACATGATGTAAAACATGTTCACTGAGCTGAATACTAAGTATGACATTGTGAGCAGCCACATGCGCCAGATTGACATTGCTCTCGCTTAAACAGCTGAGAGCATCAAGAGGCAGCAAGAGACGCTCCATGGAAAAACATATAAAAATCCTAGGGTTAAGCATTGTAATGCAACAGAGCAGTTGTTTGCTGAAACTGCTTTAGGCGCAAAAGAGAGAACAACACACCCTGCTAGCTCTGAAGCGACTGCTCCCAGTGAATCTGTTGAGACTCCACCAGCTTGAGCTTATGTTCCTAAGGTTCCCTATCCAATTCCACGTAAACATCTGATGGATCCCATTAGTGTAGAGCAACTGGCTGGATTTAGGAAGATGGTGAGAAGACTTCCTAAAAACATCTCATTTGAACATACTTGGGAGATTCGTCCATTGCATATGTTCTTCAGAAACTGTAGAGAGACTAAAGAGGAAATTGAAGCACTCTTTATCGAAGCATTGAGACCAGAACCCAAGGTATTGCTTAAGCTTGATGATCCTGGAAAGTTTGTTTTCCCATGTTCCATCGCAGGAGTTGAATTCAAGGAAGCTCTTTGTGACTCTGGGTCTAGTGTGAATCTTGTCTCAAAGGCGATTGTAGACAAGCTGGGTAATGTTGATGTTGAGCGTTCTCAGATGACTCTTACCTTTGTAAACTCTTCCAGAGCAGTCCCTTATTGTACCATTCGCAACATTTCTGTCAAAGTTGGGGATTGTATTATGCATATTGAATTTCAGGTTATTGAGATGAGCAAGGACTATGAGATGCCTTTGATCTTTGGGAGACCATTTATGGCTACAGTAGGAGCAATCATCGATATGCCTAATAAGAAAGTATCATTCTCCAACATCAACAAGAAGGTTTTCTATAAGGTTATTCCCCCCAGATTCCCTACCTTGCACGCCTCTTGCATCTCATTGGTTAGTGGAGATAAGATGAAGATTGATCCTAAAATGGAGCTTAGTGATAAGGGTAAGAGAAGGCTGGTCTTGGATGGAGATCCTCACACTGATACCAAGAAACTCAGTGGGTATGCAAAGGTGAAAGAAAAGGTCCAGAAGAAAAGGGTCAAGGGTGACCTACAATGACTTTGATACCTCGCATGTGTGATGAGAACTCCATTGAGTAGGAGGTAAAGTGCAAAGGCTCCTCTAAACCATTCTCTAAAGTCTGAGTAATTCTCACACATGAGCTGAAAGAGAAAGGGGAAGCTGCTGTAAAAGGGTTGTTGAGTATAGTTTTGAAGCTGAATATGTCTGATTGTGTAGCTTGTTTTGGAACAAGCGCTCATGCTCAACCTGAATGAACCCTATCACCAAGTCAAGCTAATGACTTAAACTAAGCGCTTGGTGGGAGGCAACCCACTGGTAAGTGTATATATAATTTAGGTTTTCTTTGATTTTTGTTTTTGCTTTTGCTTTTGCTTTTATTAGTTTCAGGATTAAACCAGAAAAACCCGAGTTACCATATTTGGAGAACAAGGTGACCCTGTTCTCTGACATTGTTCCCTGCCAGGTAAGTGACTCGAAAAAAAATTCCTTACTTGATTCTATTTCACACCAAAGACGGTGTGAAGTAAGTCTGGGGGAGACACTTATGTTGTGTGCTTTTTTACTTATTTTATTTCTTTATGCTTTGTTTCTAAGATTTTTTTATTTGCTTCTATCGAGTATGTTGTGATTTATTGAGTCAGTCTAACTTTGTGGGAACTAGGAACCTATTTTATGATGATCATTAACCTATGTGTGCTTTTAGTTATCTTATCCAGTGACCTTAGCAGTGACGAAAGACCTACACTTGGACCTGAAACACCCTGACATTATCACTTTGTTCTCCAGAAGCCTTCTGCTTGTAATGGTATACTTGTATAACTTAACTCCATCTAACTTGATCCTAATACTGACTGAAATGCTTAGAATGATCAGCACTAGAGCAGGGAAACGAGATCACACTCAGGACTCTTTATCATTTCATCCATCTTGTTGTTCCTGAGTGGCTGGCTCATTTTTAGCTGGTTCCCACCCTAAAACCCATAACTTTTATTCCAGCTTCATGCATTATGTTATTCTAATTGTCATATGTGTAGAATTTTGCAAAAGGGTCGGAGAGGAAAGGATCAACGCAACCTTAACTCGTTTTTGCTGCATTAAACCACTGATCAAGGGTGAAGAGAACAAGGCAGAAAGATCAGGGCGTTGAGAACGAAGCAGTCGATGAGAACAAGCTAATCAAAAAGACTATCCGACTATTCTCTGAAGTAAAGAGCAAGGAGACCTAAAAAATCAAAAGAAGAAGGGCATCAGAACCATCAGAGTCACCAAACACATTTTTAAATACCCTCTCTTATCATCATCATTATTATTCAGTAAAAGAAAAAAGGAGTCTGGTCCAAACATGGCCTAAGTTTTCAAAAAAATGGAGAATCATTGCCTTAGAGAAATTTTAATGATGAAAGTCCATAATTGGATCGAACATGGACTGAAGTTCGTGGACACGTTCGTCGGGATGAACAATACAGCCCAAAAGGGTGAATGCATGTCTGTCTTTGGGTTCTTCACGACCCAAGCTAAGTCCGGCTTGACTATCATCCATAGAATGTCGAAATGGTCAGGAAAGACGGTCTGTAGGACGGTGGGATTGGTTATCAGGTCGTGGATCTAAACTCAGCTTCTTGTCGGACGTTTGCGGATCGATCTGGTACACTGCTCGGTCAGTTTGTCTGGTATGTTCGTATGGGTGAACCTTAGTTGAGGTAATCTGATCATCCTGATCTGCATCCGTTGCTGGTTCCATATACCGATCCATGTACTGAGACGCATCATTCCCTCCCTCTTCAATAGGATTTGTCTACAAATCCGGATCATCTGCACAAAAAGGAGATAAATCAGAAACATTAAAACTTGAAGAGATGTCATACTTACCTTGCATATCCAGCTGATATGCATTCTCATGGATCTTCCTAAGGATCTGAAAAGGACCATCGACCCTAGGCATGAGTTTTGACTTCTTTTCTTCAAGAAAACGTTCCTTCCTTAGATGAACCCAAACAAGATTGCCTTCTTCAAAGACAACTTTCTTTCTCTTCGGTTTTGCTTTTCTTGTGTAGACCTTGGTTTTGGCTTTGATGTTGTCACCGACTTTCTCATGAAACTTCTGGATTGTGTCCGCCTTCTTTTTGCCATATGTACTAACTCTTTCACTCAAGGGAAAAGGTAAAAGATCAAGTGGAGATAAGGGATTGAAACCGTACATAACCTCAAAAGGAGAAAACTTGGTAGAAGAATGCATGGAATGATTATATGCAAATTTAACTTGAGGCAAACATTCTTCCCAAAGTCTAAGATTCTTTTTAACCAATGATCTAAGCAATGCTGACAAGGTCCGGTTCATAACCTCAGTTTGACCATTGGTTTGAGGATGACAAGTGATGGAAAACATCAATCTAGTACTTAACTTAGACCACAAAGTTTTCCAGAAATAACTAAGGAACTTAGCATCTCGATCAGAAACAATGGTCATAGGCATTACGTGTAACCTAACAATGTCTCTAAAGAATAAATCAGCAATGTGCACATCATCATCAGTTTTATGACATGGTATGAAGTGAGCTATCTTAGAAAATCTATCGACCACCACAAAGATATAATCTTTACCAGATTTTGATCTAGGCAAACCAAGCAAAAAGTCCATAGATATGTCTACCCATGGATGAGAAGGTATGGGAAGAGCAGAATACAAACCTGGGTGTTTGGCTTTAGACTTGGCTTTCTTGCAAACCACACATCGACCACAGATCCGTTCCAAATCCTTCATCAAGCATGGCTAAAAGAAATGTTCATACACAACCTTGTGTGTTTTCTTGATTCCAAAGTGTCACAGAAGACCTCCTCCATGTGCTTCCCTGAGAAACAACTCCCTCAAAGAACATTAGGGCACAGACAAGCAGTTATCAAGGAATAAAAATCTAGAAATTTGATAATACTTGCCATAAGCCACTTTTGAACACTTTCTGAAAATCTCTTTGAAATCTGAATCAGTTGCATATAAATCCTTGATAAATTCAAAACCAAGCAACTTTGTTTCAAGAGCTGAAAGAAGTACATACCTTCTAGACGAGGCATCAACCACCACATTTTGCTTACCTTGTTTGTATTTAATGACATAAGGAAATGTCTCAATGAACTCACCCCAACGTGCATGCCTCTTATTCAGCTATTGTTGGCCCTTAAGGTGTTTCAAAGACTGATGATCAGTGTGGATCACAAACTCCTTAGGCCACAGGTAGTGTTGCCACATTTGTAGAGCTCTCACCAAAGCATACAACTCTTGGTTGTAAGTAGGGTAGTTTAGGGTGGTGCCTCCAAGTTTCTCACTGAAGTAAGTAATGGGTGGTTCCTCCTATCCTGCATAAAAACATCACCAATACCAACTTCGGAGCATCACATACAATCTCAAAAGTCTTAGAAAAATCAGGAAGTACAAGTAAGGGAACTTGAGTCAACTTGAGTCAACTTCCCTTTTAGAATCTGAAATGCCTCTTCTTGAGCTTGTTCCCATTTGAATCTGACATTCTTCTTGATCACCTCAGTCAATGGAGGCTGCGATGGTACTGAAGTTCAGAACAAATCGCTTATAAAAGCCAGCAAGGCCATTGATACAGTGTGTTTTTAGCATTCTTTTGTTGTGATTTATTGATCTTTCCCATGCAATTATAGGGTACTTACATCTTTGTTCGAGACATTTCGGGTACAAAAGAGACTGTGGAACTTTGGAGGGAAACATGAAGAAAAGGGGAAAATTTGAATTATGTCCTGGAGAACAACCCTAGATATCAAGCGGAGCCTTGATCCCCGCGTGAGATATTTTAGGAAACTGCAGAATCTTTTGAGATTTGCCCTAATGTTGTGAAAGGATTAGTATATCTTATTCATAACATGAGGTTCCTTTATATAAGGATTACATAAGGTGTAAACCCTAGGATACATAACACTATGGGCCTTAGCCCAATACATAAGTAAACCCCTAATGGGTATATAGTCTAAGGCCACATGGGCTTGGTTAGGGCCCATCCACCATTTCATAACACTCCCTCTTGGATGCCATAACCATATAGAGCTCATATCATGCTTAATGTTGCCTCATTAAAACCTCTCCATGGAAAACCAAAACCCAATGGGAAAAATGGAAACCACAGACAGGAAAAAGAGTACAACACATGATACTCCCTCTGATTTGGACATCGCAGAAAGGTCTTCCAATCTATGCGTCCAATCTGATGCATAAGCCTCCTGAATGTTGATGTCGAAGATGACATGTAATGTGCCGGCTGGGACAGTCACTTCAATGGCTTTGGAACACTCGGACCTTCTGATGTCTTTCGGCAAATGTGAGTAGAGGGACTTAGACTTCTCGTTGTACCATCCGACCACGATCTGGTCGAACCATAAGCATACACACATGCAGACCTTCTGGTCTGATATATAACCTGTATAAACAAAATCAATAGAACACTCTTTTGTTTGGTTAGTATAAAGCATATGTTATACTTATCAAATCTGTACTTTGGTCGGATATATGATCCTCGACCAGTACGTCTATATTGATGTCATTCGTGGTTCCAATTAAATGGACCTTTAGGTCGTGGTCAAACATTATTAACACATCTCCTTATGTCCCATGAATCTTTTGGACATACTAGTTTGGCTAGACCACGAATGCTTTGAACATGTTGAGTTAAAAATCAAACATGTACGAACTTTGGCTTATCACGCGGATGCCTTGGTCCATATGGACCTATCTACTTTTGTCTTCGACCATATGAGGTTTCTGGTCGGATGAGTCTTGACCAAAACTTATTCATAAACAATATGGTCTGATCATGGTACTATATGTAACTCAAAGTCACATTCCTTATGATCTGGTGCATCTATCCTTTATGGATGTATGCTGGCCGCGTATGCCAATGGTTTGTCCATTACGGTCGATCTTTCTTTATTATCATTGATCGATCCATGTTGTGTTATAGACTTCATCTATACACGTCCATATTCTTCTCATGAGTGTCTCAAGATCATAATGATCATTACTGCAGTAAGTTTTCATAACCGAGCTATAGCTCTACACTCATGGACCTTTAAGTATGGCTATCAATCTTTCTTATCTTTTGCAATGCCATGACCTTCTTACCATGGTTTATACCACATGCTAGAGTATGTATATATTAGGTCATGGACTGATCAATGGTATGGTCGGATATGATCTTTGTTATGGACTTGGTATGGACCATTTGTGGTTCCATTCATACGACCATCCATCATACCAATTTCATAATTAGGCGTGCTGATCTTATGTGTTACACACACGCACATATATGATCTCTACTTGACCTTTCTTTAGGCTAATTGGTATGAACACAAGGGAATCATAATTCTTTTATAAGAATATATATGGACTGATTGTTCTCATGGAACTTTTACTAAGTATTTCCTTAGTTTTTCATACTCTATGCATATTTTATGCAGCTGCATTTTCAGTCCATAAACAGCTTAGGAACAAAGCTGTTCAAGAGAGTTTCTTTCTCATCTTTCTGGTACCATTTATTCTCTTTTATCCAGTGATCTATTCTTTGCTTACTTTACACTCATATATTGATCCAGACCTTTCAGATTTTGAATCTGAGCAGTAGCAACCACCATATAGGAGTTTATCTCCTTATAATATGTTCCTTAGTCCTTGTGAGTACCCTTGTGTAACAAGCAAAGCTTGGATGCTATTAGTAGCATCTCTCACGATTTTCTTATCTTTCACAAGACTTTTCACTGGTTTATATCATCAGATGGTGTATTTCTTATATGTATGGCCAATGCACTCATCTGGAATTTAGAATGAATGAACCCACGAATGCATTCTTATTTCATGTGGGTTCTGATCCTCATTTCTTTCAAGTGCTACCATCATTCTTATCTTTGAATGAATGTATCTTTTATGTGTCGACACTTTGATGTGTTGTTCCATAATGTTCCAGACATGATCTAATCAGTTTTGAGATTTCATTATCTAGGACCTTTATCACCTTGCAGCTTGGCGTCCCAAGCAACATGGTCTGGTACCTTAGATGTACAGCTGGCCAGCTTTTATCTCTAATGTCTGGTCTGGTTTCCATTGAACTCGGATATGTGCACCATTTCTTTCTTTTCTTTCCGAGGATTTCTTATCTTTTGGAACATATTGGTCTATCTTTTATAGACTTTGTTGCAACTTGATTGTGTCTCTTTAGGACATCAATTTCGTGGTGCAAGCTGGTTTATGACTTAGTCATTGGGTCAATATGTCTGGCATCTAGCTTTACTAGCTTTATATCATATGATCATATTCTCAAATATGAGGATCTTGCCAAGACATAGATGGTTAATACCATTCCATTCTTATACTCTTTATTCTTTATTCTTTACCCAGCTTATAACTTTCTCACTCTGATGTTGGATAGTCGGATTCATTTGGTCTCATGTAATCCGTGTACCTTGCCAATTTGATCACCCATATTTGGCTCAAGGTCTCTTTCATAATTCATAGGAGAAAGTCTTATTCATATCCAACATATATTCCCAATCCATCTTATATGGCACATATTTTGTGGTGGTTTCTCCTGATTTTCTCAAGGAGGTATATGTCTGGTTAATGACCCTTAATCATTCTTAGATGGGAATATTTATGCTCACTTATATGGCCTGATGCATATCAATCTTATATACATGTAAATTCATTTCGTCCCTGAGCTTTAGGCTGGGAGTTATAGACCTCATAGGTAATGGTCTATGTGAATTCATGATGTCCTTAATCTTTGGACCTTTATAGGTCATAGTCTATCTCATGGATGAGCCATGGAATGCACCACGTTTGGTTCATGGGTGTATCACGGATGAACCGTGTGTGAACCACAAATGACTCATGGGTAAACCATGGTCCACGGATTTGTAGTGTGGTCATGGACTATGGATTTGTCATCACTTCCCCTCATGACCATACTACTCGTGGTGTTTAGGACAATAAAGCCTTAAGAGTTTCCCTTGTGTACATGCTACACAACGTGAGATTCTATGGGATAACTCTTTGTGCCATATGCATTTTCATTCTTTGCATTTGCATTCTTTTCATCAAGTTTAGACTTGGATGGCTAATCCAGTCATGCCATTAAGTGCTAAATTCGTGGGTTAACCTCTCTGGTTACCATGGCTTTAAGACCTTATCATACTGATCTTTAACATAATTTGGATCAGTAGAGTATTCATGTATAGTCTTGACCAATTTATAAGGCTTTTCGGCAATTTTCTTTAAAGTCAAGGAACTTTGTTTCCTTTGCCCATTGTTTCTATTTGGAAACCATTCAATGGGTCTGTATGGGTGAATAAAATTCATGCCCTTTAGGCAGTGCCTTAGCCGCAGGTCTTATTAGACCGACTATACAAACTTTTATTGTCGAAATATAGCTCATTCATTTAGACAACTATATGTTTCATAATCCATTAGTTTATGTTTGATTATCACAATTGTCATCTTGGACCAAATGGACATTTAGATTCTTCCCCTGTTGGACTCTCTTGATAGAGGTCACAAATATGTTTGGGGAGCTCTATATGTCTTAGTCCCAAATGGTTTTACTTTCCACACGTATGGCTCAATGATTTACTGGTCGGTGTTGTGGTTTAGAAATACCACGGCTTACATGCCCTTGACCATGGCCAAAATTTTGGGTCCACTACCACGGTTATTGTGGTTCCTACGGCCACGGTTCGAGTTTGTTAACCTCGACCATATGATTTGTTAATAGCCACGACCAATGCCTTTAGGCAAGGTAAAATTGTGGTGGAAATACCATGGGTCTGGTCTCAACCACGTGCCGGAATGGGTTTGACATCCACAGGCCTTTTGTTATAGTGGTTCGATCAACCATGACTCACATTATAGTGGTCTCGACCACGTCTCTGTCATCGACCACGGCTGCGACCATAATGGTTCATGTAGCCGTGTGGACTATTGTTATGGACGTGGTTATGTCCAAGACAGGTTTTAGGTCGAGAATAGATTTGGTTCGGATTATGTGCTTGGTCGGGTCGAGCATCAAGGTCGATAATACACCAAGTTAAACCTGGGTTTGATTCTTATCCGATTTCAATGTCGGATCGGGCCTAGGACGAGATTATCAAACCGAGCTTCAAGGTCGGGATTTTATGTCCTAGGTCGAGGTTTAGTTATTATTCTTCGACCAAGCAATCAAATAATCGACCAATCAACACAGGATAATCTTTGTGTCTAATGATTATAGCTTTAGGTTTTCGACTTTTGAGATCATATATTATCGACCAATTCAAGAATTTTAGAATTCAAACAATCAACCAATCAACACACAAGGTTTTTCACATTAAGTTACTTCACCAAAAACAATTTCTATTTTAGAACAGTGTGGACGTGGGATATGTATGGTCGATATGCTATGGTCACACGGTTATGTATGATTGCTACGATGAGATGCAAAACAATCCTAGGTCGATTTCAAGGTCGACAAGGTTTAGACCTCGGTTTGTTTCAAGACCGGGTAATAGTTTTATAACTTAGTGAATGCATCAAACAATATCTCATGAAATTAAGCAAAATCAATCAATGAGTTCTCGCAATGTGGGTTAGGGTTTCAAGGCCCTTATAGGTCTAATTTAGAGACAAGGATTTTTAACAATCCATGGGCGAGAAAAACACACGGTCGATATCAAACAATAAAGTGATCAACCATGTCTCATTGATCAAACAAGCAATCATACTCGGCCAAGAAGCATCCTAACAATTTTAAGATTTCGGAGTTAAGGTTTCAAGGCCTTTAGGTGGTTCAAGGTCGAGACAAGATCAAAGTTATCGACCAGGTCGATGTCGGGTAGGACGATCGACCATGACCATGCATATGATCAAAAATGGCAATGTTCAAAAATGGAAATATTCCTAAAATTCCAAAATGGAAATATTCCTGAACTCATGCAATCAAAATTTTAGGTCTCATATTTTAGAGTTTCCAAATTCATGTGACTTTCATCACAAGCAATCTAACATCTTAACTTTCATAAGATCATCAAAATGGAAACTTTCCTAAAATTTCAAGCAATCCATATTTTAGGGTTTATCCTTTAAAATTTCCAATTTCAAGTTCATGGGTGTGTATACAAATCAATCTATCACCCTAACATTCATGAAAGTCAAAAATGGAAACTTTCAAAAAAATGGAAATTTTCAAAAATAGAAAATTTCAAAAATGGAAATTTTGAAAATGGAAATTTTGAATATGGAAATTTCAGGAAATGGAAAATTTCAAAAATGGAAACTTTTAAAAATGGAAAGTTTGAAAAATGGAAATTTTCCTAAATTCTCATATCATCCAAATTTTAAGTCTTATAACTTTAGAGAATTGCCAATTTCGAGATTAGGGTTTACAATCAATCTATCAACCTATTCTCAAACAAGCAAAATGGAAACATTCCAAAATGGAAATTTTCTTAAAATCTCATATTTTCCAAATTTTAGGTCATGTCTTTAGGGAACTTTCCAGATACGAGATTAGATTTTTCCTTGCTATTCTATCAACCTAAAATCTCAATCAATCAAATATGGAAACATTCAAAAAGCATTAAAATCGACAATGGATCAAGTTAACCGAAAAAGGAAAATTATGGTTCTAGGGTTTATGCAAGATTTCGGCTAGGGTTTCCAACAAGTGAGGAGAAACAACTTTCTAGCAACCTAAACATGGTATAGGCGAATCAAAGTAGGGTTTTCAAGGCCCCTTGATCGACAATATGATTAGGTTTCAATGCATAAACAATCAATCAATGTAAAAAACAAATCGATTTTAACAAGTGATAATTAGGGTTCTTCACACAATCGATTTAATATCCTATCATCCGGTTCTATATGATCAAGTAATCACTCAATCTATCCGATATCCTATCATAGATTTCTTGATTCCATACTTAGAATATTTTTTTCTATTAATTAGGGTTTATAGGAGAACCTTTTTCTTGTAGGAATGGGTTGCTCCTTTGATGTTTGTTCCTTTTGAGTTGAAACCAAAGGATTGAATCAAGCTGATATCAATTTTGTAAGAAAGATTAGATATCATCCAAAGTCTTTATTCTGTGAGATAAAGAACATTAGGGTTCATGAAAAACTTAGGGTTTATGAAAAAACTTAGCTTTTGAATTCGTATGCAGTTTTTCAGGTTTGACGGCGTTCACTATAATGGAGCGTGAGGACGCGTCCTTGGTCGGAATGACAAGCCGTTTTCACAGAACGATTCGTCTTGTCCGGGGCTTCAATTTGATATATTACACGTTTTCTGAGTCCACACGGTTTGGGAGAACGAGTCGTTTGAAGTTCGCCGTCGATGAGGAAGAACGAGAGAGAGATTAGAGTTTTAGAAATTTTTGTTGGTTTCTTAGCTTTTAGGGTTTTAGAGGCTATCGTGCTGATAACGTGTTGTAAAAGGATTAGTATATCTTACTCATAACATGAGGTTCCTTTATATAAGGATTACATAAGGTGTAAACCCTAGAATACATAACACTATGGGCCTTAGCCCAATACATAAGTAAACCCCTAATGGGTATATAGTCTAAGGCGACATGGGCTTGGTTAGGGCCCATCCACCATTTCATAACACCTAATTATATTTTCTCCTCCTTCGAGCCACCACAAAAGCTTTATAAAAGAAGAGGCAAGGCCATTATTAGACCTAGACTCTTTCAGCTCAATTTTCTCTCATACTTTTCAGCAAAAACTTGTTGGATTCAATACTTTGTAAGGGAGAAAGGAATCTTCACCTTGTTCTAGCGATTAGGGAAGATTTTTTGAAACCTATTTTTAGTTTTTTATTTTGATTTATGGAGTATTATTCAATATTCTTCCTGTGTTATTGCCATGATTGCTGAGTAGTCAATATTGTTAGTTTAGGATGTTAGGGTGTTAGATTTGTTTAAGATACACATAAATAAGTTGTATGTTCATTGATGGTCTTTATTCTAAATTTAACTTAATGCTAGCATAAATGTGATCACTTTATGTTAGATCTAGGGTTTCATCTATTCATTAACTGTGTTATAGATTGCTTGAACTGTTTAGAATAAGTATTATATCCCTAATCAGTGAAAGTAGATATTATGGTGTAATATGAATTGAGTAAACTTGATCGTTATTGTTCATAGACAGAACTGGGAACAAGCGACAACTTAGTCTTCGGGGATGTTCTCTGAGAGGAACAAGCACCACAACAATCATCTAACACCCGTTAATCACTCTAGGCTAGCTTTTCCCCAAACTAGAAACAACTCAAATCGTACCTTGCTCTCTGTTTTTCTTTTACCTTGTTCTCTGTCAGATATGAAAGTTTTAGCTAAGAATTTAAAACTCATAAGATATAGTGTAAAACGGTCCTCTGGAATTGAATCTCAAATACAACAACTACAATTGTTAACTTGACAGTAGCAAGATCCAATTTTTAGTGTATCAGCCATGGGAGTTCCTCACTTCACCCACGGTCGTTGGACTAGGCCAGTCCCGGATAACTTTGATCTTTTCTTCGTCCACTATATGTACATCCGCACCTACAATAAAGCCTAAGAACACCACGCTATCTGTTTCGAAAGGAGCATTTACCAAGATTTGCAAAAAGTCTCTCATTCCTAAGAATTTCAAGAACAAATTTCAAGTGCATTCTATGATCTTCAAGTTTTTTGCTGTAAATGAGAGTGTCATCAAAGTAAACTACAACAAAAGGACCAATGAAGGATCTCAAGACGTGATTCATCAAACGTATGAAAGTACTAGGTGCATTAGTAAGCCCAAATTGCATCACAAGCTATTCATACAATCCTAGTTTGGTTTTAAATGCAGTTTTCCATTCATCACCTTCTTTCATCATAATTTGATGATAACCACGTTACAAATCAATCTTAGAGAAAACACATGAACCATGCAACTCATCAAGCATGTCTTCTAGCCTAGGATTGGGATGCTTATACTTTACCGTAATGTTGTTGATGGCATGGCAATCCACACACCTGCGCCAAGAGCCATCCTTTTTTGGTACAAGGAGGACAGACACGACACAAGGATTGAGGCTTTCCCGGATGTAGCCTTTCTCGAGAAGGTCACCAATCTGTTTCTGAAGTTCCCTTGTCTCCACCGGATTGGTACGATAAGCTGGTCGGTTCTGTAGAGATGCACCTGAAAAAAATCTATCTGATGCTCAATGCCTCAAACTGGTGGCAATCCCTTAGGATTTTCATCTGGAAAAACATCAGAAAAATCTTGCAAAACATCTAGAAGTTCACTCGGAATCTCCAGTGCAAGATAAGAAGAAGAAGAAGAAGAAGCCATAAGAGATTCTTTGTACACAAGTAAAAGAAATGGCTTTTGAGAGTAAAGAGATTTCCTGACCAGACTTTCTTTGATATAGAAGTTGGAGTTCCTTTGAGAGGATTCAGGTTCGTCTGATTTGGGCTTTTGTCACGGTTCCTCTTGAGTTGGATCTGGTCTTGATGAACCTCCAAAGGTGTCAAAGGTACCAGTGTGATCTTCTTTCTTTTATGGTCAGAGGAGTGTCGGTTTGTGAATCCATCATGCACAACCCTCTTATCAAACTGCCATGGTCGGCCAAAGAGAATGTGACAAGCGTCCATATGGAGAACGTTGCAAACAACTTCATCCTCATATCGTCTAATGGTAAGGGGGACTGTGACTTGTTCCTTCACGTACTGCTCTCCAGCCTCATTTAGCCATTCAAACCTGAAAGGACGAGAAAGAGACCGAGTAACAAACCCAAGTTTCCTTAAAAGGTTGTCCCTAGCTACATTAGTGCAACTACCTCCATCAATAATCAAAGAACACACTTTTTTAGAAATAAGACAACGAGAATGAAAGAGATTCGCCCTTTGTTCTTCGTCGTTGGTTTTGGGTTGCACACTCAAAGATCTCCTAGTGACAAGGAGTGGACCAAAAGTTGGGTAATCAAGACCATCCTCATCGTCATAGATAGGACCATAATCAACATCAAAGGTCGGTCCAAAACAATCGACCAAGTGGTCGTCCTTCTCATCGAAAATGGGATCATCCAAGGTCTTCCTAGTAACAAGTAGGGGTCCATGATGTGGGTAATCAAAAGCTTCCTCTTCTTCATCAAAGATAGGACCCAAATCCTCCCTTTCCTCCTTTTCATCCTTGGACTCAACCTCACCATTCTCCATGAGAATCATCACTCGTTTGTTGGGGCAGTTTTTGGCATAGTGTCCTAGACCTTGATACTTGAAGCACCTAATGTCTCTTCCTCGGCCAGAAGTCTCAAATTTCTTTGTCCACACAAGCAGGAACATCAGTCTTAAAAGCATTATGTGTTGTGGAAGAAGACTTACCTTTGTCTTGATAGCTTGGTTTAGGAGCATAGGTCGGTTTGGGAGCAAAGGCCGATTTTGAGTAGCCTTTTCTTTTGACTTGTTGTTCAATCAAGATAGCCTTGTGTAACATCTGCTCCACACTACCATACTCTTGAAGCTCCATACGATCTTGGATGTCACGGTTGAGACCGGAAAGAAATCGTGCCATAATGGCATCCATAGGCTCATCCACATCAGCCTTGATCATCAAATCTCCATCTCTTGGTAGTAATCTTCCACGGACTTGGTGCCTTGAAGTAAACGTCTCAGCTTCTGGTGAAGGTCACGGTGATAGTGAGTATGCACAAACCGTGTCCTCATCAGGATGGTAAGCTCATCCCATGTTTCGATTGTCCTTTCACCCGTTCTCCACCTTTGAGTCACAACTTGATCATACCAATTAATAGCATAGCTAGAGAATTTAGTAGCAGCCAATCTAACTTTCTTAAGATTAGAGAAATTTTGGCAATCAAAAACAAGTTTAATCTTTTTTTCCCACTCAAGGAAAGCATCATGATTGTTTTTACCATCAAAACTTGGGATTTTCAGTTTCAATCCTCCTAAGCTATCATCAAAACGGTCAGTTCTAGCAAATGGATTGATATCACCTTGCTCTCGGTTTCTATGATCTCTCCTAGGTCGATTGGTTGATCTGACTTCATCCTCTCGGAAGTCCTCCCCTTGGGTCTTATCATCGGACCGGTTGTACCTCCTTGGACGATCTCTTCTTGCTCCGGTTCTAGGATGAGTTTGTTGCCTGGCCTGAAGCTCATCAAGCCTTTGATAAATCTGATCTAAACATGCATTCATCAAGTTAGTCATAAATCTTTCAAAGCACGCATTTGTAGATTAGATAATCCAGCAAATGAGTTTCCAGGTTGGTTTCTTTCTCCTTCACTACTCATGGTTCCTGAAATTTCTTAAATACAAAACATTAGATAAAAACCTCACACTCTCAAGTGTCTGATCCTCACCCACACACGTGTTTCTCTAAGATTTTTGGTGGTCACACACACAAGTTTCCACTCAAGGTTCTAACAAAACTGATCAAAGAATCCCAATGGACAATTCCAAGCAAACAAAAGAGAATTTTCTCAAGATAGAAAGATAAGAGATTTTGGTTTGAAATTCATTTTAACCACCTCAAAGGCTGGATTTGTCCTCAGCCAGCAAACTTTCTCTTCCACCACTAATCCACAAATCAAACTTTTGAATTTTTTTTTTAAATCGTAGATCTTTCTTTTCTCTTTTTTTTAATCTAGTGGATGGTAATGAGGGACCCGAATTTAAGAAAGGTAGAAGAAGAAGTGTTTGAAGAAAATGGAAGATGAGAAGGATGGATGAATAGACAATACCGAAAGAGTGGCTCTGATACCACTTGACGCCCTAGATAGGATCACTCGACAAGATTGGATTTGATATGAACTCAAGAATGAGAACTGGATGGATTGAAGGGTCACACGAAGGTTGCGGAAGGCCTCCGATATTCTTGACTTCATTTGGTGCTTGATATGACTCACAAGTTCACCAAAAGAAGGATCTCTAGTCGTTGCTTAATATGACTCACACGTCCAACGATTTTGAGGATTGTTTAACTTGGATATGACTCACCAAGAAACAAAGAAAAGTTCTTCAAAGGACAAAGAGTTTAACTCAAAACAAAGATGAAAATCGAATGGTTTATTGCTGAAGAAGGATTACATACTTATAGTAGCAAAGACATATGAAAAGACATAGAAATTTGTGGAAAACACACCTAGGAAAGCAACAAAGACTCAAAATGGTCAAATGACTCTTTGGTTCATGTTCTGGTCGAAATGACCCTTTGTCTACCGTCAAGTTTCATCCGATCCAGCCTGATCCACATATGAACTTTCGCCTACTGTCCAGGTTCAGTCGAACCAGATGGGTGCACAACGATAAGGAGAAAGACACATGCGGGACTGTCTGTATGGTCTGCCGGGTGATTTTCATGAACGAGTATGGTCCAAACATGAACTAAGTCTTCATAAAGATGGAGAATCATTGCCTTATAGAAAATTTACTGATGAAACTCCATAAGTGGATCAAACTTGGACTGAATTTCGTGGACATGTTCGTCGGGATGAACAATACATCAGAATGTCTAGAATGAGATATTAGAGACGACGATATCAGCGATCGAATGAGAACCAGAGCACCAACTAGAAGTAGGTCGACAAGCTCAAAGATGGATCAGAGCAAGTCGCCGGAAGAGGAGAGACAAGTGTGAGAGAGAGCACAAACACCACAATGAGGATTCCATAGATGACATCACCGACCCGCGGCGTTGAGTACCTCCACAAAACCAAATACCAAGACTGTTGACACGCGAAAACGACACCAGCTAGGCATGTTCCTGAGTAGTCGAACCTCTAGGACTCTCACGGCGTAGACGAAAAGGTCGCAACTCACCCAAGACGCCGAGAGCAAGACTACAGACCCACACCAACGTCATCAGCCTCAAACCCACTGCAGCAACCAGAAGAAACTAGACGCCATATCTGAAATTGAACCGCTCTTCCTCCTCCTTTCGCAGCCTACTCTCCAAGAAGATTTAAGGAGCCACCTGCAAAACCCTAAAAACCGACCCTGCCAACAAAAAAACACCGCACGCCGTGCCTTGATTCCAAGATCTAGCCTAGCCCGTTCCGTAACCGAAGCTCCTCGCGATTAGAGATGACACCGAACAAGCCATCTGATACAGTGTTGCAGCAAAACGGAGAGAGTGAGAGAGACCATGACGAGGCAAAAGACAAAGGAGAACAAGAGGGAGAAGAGAGGGTGCCTCCGGAGCCGGCATGACCGCTCACGCTCCGTCTGGACGCCGGAGCATTACTCAATTGATTTCTTTTTGAGATACGAGAGAGAGAGAGAGAGAGAGAGTTACTCAATTGACAAGGGTGGTATTTGGTTTCTTCTCTTGATACCTAGTCCTTCCCTTCTTTTGTTGTTTCTTTATTGATCAAACATCATATTATTCTTTCAAATCCTCAATGTTCTACATCTTCTTCCTCCATTGAATCCCTTTGGACCACCATGTTCCTGCGTAACCAAACAAAGACTGATTGAATAACAGAAGGAAACACAACAATAAAAACAAAGGTGTTCGTGCCTTTTTAACCTCAGAAATAAGGAAAAGGCATCCATAAGCAGACTGCGGTGGCTTCTATAGAGCAACATAATCAAGTATATGAAAGTAATCTTTATAGATAGCACGCAAATGATCATTACAGTGATTTAAGGCCATCACTCTTTATGTGTTAACATCACTAATCAAGATCACTAAAAGGAGTATATGCCAACACTTTAAAACCAACTTTGCGATTTATCAAATTATAAGGGTAATAACACTTTGATAAACTAAGAATAAAGTGACGTGATGGAAACATAGGAAAACATAAATTTATGGCATGAAAATAGAAGTTTGGAGTATAATGTACGGTAAAAACTATCACTGACCATCGTTTTCTTGGAATGGAGGGGAACCTCCCCCAAATTGGTTAGTGCTAGTAACGGAAGTGGTTGAATGTGTTACGGCGATGGACGAACCTTGGAAAAGAGGTGAGCGAAAACAATAAGAGAGTGGATATATGAGTGTGTTGTTAAAATGATTGTAGAAGCTTATCATATAGATACATACCTTTTCATCATGAAGCTGCATGTCCACCACCATGAGGTCACCATCTTTTTCACATCAAGCGCTTCTAAGAAACGTAGAAGACATGTAACAACTTAGAAAACAAATGAGGGGGAGTGGGATGGGAGGTGCACTGGAGGTAAATGCTCTGTTTAATGGTGAACTTAAAGAAAAAAATGAATCTGTTACATAGATCGGATTGAAAGGAAACGAAAGGATGACGACAACTCGCTCGACGAAAATAATATCTAGACAAACCTGGGACACATATATCTACACCTTAAAGGGAAAACTAAAATAGAAGCCTATTTATCTATTGCTCACACCGAGAGCAAAATTAAAAGCTAAGGTATGTGTGTCATGTGTAAATTTGCCACATGTTCAATGATGAGGTGGCTCTCTAAGGAAAAACCAAACTTAACTTTATTGTTATAGATATCTATGTGGGTGCACGAGTTAAGCTCTATTTACTTTTTAAAATTTAACACTAGAGTTGATTGTACATATATCTGAATTTATTTGACTAAATCTTTTTTTTGAAACACCTGACTGATTTTTTTTTATGTTTCTTTCGTATTTGTGTTAATGTATATATTTGATGTTATGAGAATTGGTGGTTGTAGTTCTTGAATATTAAAAGGTGTAGGACAACCATGTAGGTGACGATGAAGATACAAGCAACAACTTGTAGATGTCAATAGTTTGCCTTGAAGTAGTCGCTAACGCAGTCGCTAATGCAGATGGCGTGTTGGGTGGTGAAGACCATGTCGAATCAAGATGTTGAGCTGGAGTCGTATAGACTTGGAGAGCAAGTGTATATCTTGAAGAAAAGGCAAGAGGAATAAATTTGAGGAGAAAGTTTATGACCTAAAGGAAGAGGAATAAGTGCATTCCAAGAAAAGGAAAGTTGCACTTATTGATATGGAAGATATCCATAATCATGGGTTCTTTATACAAGGATTTTGGGAACGTGAAAATAACTATAAAACAGCCATAGGGTCGTCGGTATTGAGATAGAGACACATAGGCTGATTTTATAGAGATATAAGCTCTTGGAAGTGTTCTTGGTCATCCTGAAACAATTGCTGACATATCAAGCGAAGGAGAGACAAGGTTTGGTAGATTGTGAATCCTTCAGTTACATGTGTTAGGGAGTTTACACTAGACATGTAAAGTTGAATAAACAAGGTCTTGTAAGATTGTTTAAATGCGATTTCTAATAAAGAAATATGTGTTTGCTTATACTATTTTGTCTATCGAGCTACCTTATGTATTAATGTATTGTGGTGTCATATTTGCACTAACAATTGGTATCATAGCGGGTCACCTAAGTTATTGGTGTGATCTTGAAGGTGAAGATGTACATGATTGTTTGTAGAAGGTAATCATGTTGAAGGCAGACTAGTATGGTCATTGGAATGCTCGCATGAAACCGTTGATTCGAGGAATGAGTGAGGATGTGTGAATGGCTATGGAGATTGGTTGGGAGGAGCCTACCATAGTAATAAAAGATGGGAAGAATCTTAAGCCAAAAGAGGATTTAAAAGAGGAAGAGCACAATACATCAAAGTTTAATGCAAAGGCTCTGTCAGCAATTTTTGCAGTTGTTGAAGCAGAATATTTCCAACTCATTCAGGAGAGTACTTTAGCTAAAAAGGGGTGGGAGATCCTGCTGAATTCATTTAAAGGAGATGAGAGTGTCAAGAGGACACATCTGGACCATCTTGGATCACAGTTTGAGAATCTCAGGTGGTCTGATATTGATTCGGTGGCAAGCTTCGGTGGCAAGCTTCGGTGACAAACCAATTTCTATGACACATGAAACATCTATACTTGGAAAAAAGTACAAGGAGAATAAGCTGGTAAAGAAGTTGCTACTTTGTTTTCCAACTAGGTTTGCAGCTCACGTGGCGGTCTTGAAGATGAATACAAACACGGATGAGCTCAAGTTTGACAAACTTGTGGGTATGATGAAGGCATAACAGATGGAAACAAACAGTATTTCGGTCTCTACATCAAGTAGTGGGTCAAGGAGTATAGCACTTATAGCTGACAAATAAGGTGATATATTTCAGAAGATGAAAGATACAATGGGTATGTTGGCTAGGAATGTAGGTAAGATGATGAATCGCTATGGTGGGAAGAATGAATATGATCGTCAGGGAGGTGATCGTGACAGTAGCAGAAGAAGAGAAAGTCTCAAGTTCTATGAGTGTGAAGGTGTTGGTCATATAAGGGTTGACTATCCTTAGTACAATGAAGGGTACTCATGTGCCTTAAGTGTAGAGGTGTTGGACACACACGGCATGAATGTTCAAACTCAAAAAAGGGAAAAGGCGTTTTATTGCAATGGTCTGATGATTAAGATTTTGATGGTGATAGAAATGGAATGAAGAATTTAGTGTTTGGTACATAAAAAAGGGATCTAGTGAATCTTCGGATTCAAATGATACAAATGATGGGGAGTTTCATGTGTTTTTTAACAACTGGTTGAAGCTCAAGGGAAAGAATCCAAAATTGGAAGAGATGGCTTAGAAGTAAAACGAGATGCTTGAAGAAGTGACTGAAGAACTTGTGGCTATTAATGAGAAGAATGAGTCTGTGGAACATGAGATTAACAAGTTAAGGGAAGTTGCTACTAATGAAGAAGAGAGAGCAAGGATTATGGAACATGATTTTGGTATATAATTGCAAACGAATAAGAATGCTCAACAGTGGATCCAAGGACTTAGATAAAATACTCTCAATGATACAACTAGCCAACATGAATTGGGGACTGGGATACCGAGGAGCTGAGAGTACTAAAGAATATCAAAAGAGGTTGTAACACTTTGTGCGAGGGAGCACATCAAAAAGTGAAGCCAATGAAGTTTGTTAGGAATTACGTCGGGACGTACGACAAGGCATGCATCATGAAGTTCTACAGCGTGTAAATGTGAGTAACAAGCTGAAGGTAGTACATCAATGCACCAACATGAAGGTCAACCAAAAGGTTCGAAGCATGGTTGTGCATCTAGTACAAGGAAAGAGGCTGATCGGTATATCAGCAACTATGTCAGGCAAAACATGAAGGAACATCGGATTTGATGTTGGTTATGTGGGAAGGTTGGACATAAGAAGGTGGAATATCCATTTTATTTTTATAACTCTCTATTTTTTTAAAACAGTCCAAATCCTCTTCTTTCTTCTATTTAATTTATTTAACATCCACCTTTTCTAAACATCTACAATAATTTGTTTTAAAAAATTCAACTCTCTACTCCACAACTTTTAATTCATTGTTTTTTACAACATAATAATTACATATTAATAATTTGATTATAATTAACTTATAAACTAAAATAACATAATTTTTATAATTTCTTATTTTGAATTGTTTTACTTAGCTTAATTTTTACATAATACTAAAATAATATTATTAAAACAATTAAAATTAAAAACATCTTCATTTTCAAGTTAGATATTTACTTAATTTTATTTTCAAAAATACAAAACTGAATATTATTAAAACAACTAACATTAAGAAACTGTAAATACACACAATACAAAGCACACAAAATAAAAGACAGAACTTAGCTAGTATAATAAACTTAGTTCACAAACAATAAAATTCTTAAAGCAGACACAAAAATTTAAAATATTGTTAACCACAAAACATTTCAAAATTTGCACATATGTGTTTGACTAGATTTGATTGCAATTTGTGATGTACATTTGCAAATGATGCTAGCACCTCAGTCAAAAATGGTTGTGGTGTATTCGAACCACTTGCCTCAGATTGATCATAATCGGCTCAGTGCTTAGCATATGCATCTCGTTCATCCCCAACAATCATATAATGCAATTTGATACATAACTGCATGATAATTGCCAGATCTGATATCTCCCACATGTGAGCTGGTTCATGAATGATTTTAAATCAAGCATGTAAGACTCCAAATGCACGCTCGATGTCTTTCTGACATCCTTCTTGACGTTTTGCAAATAACTTGTCTGCTTCACTTTTAGGAAGTTGGATTAATTTGATGAAAGTTGGATAAGAAAGATAGATACCATCAGCTAAATAGTATGCCATGTCATATGGACGTTGGTTTACAAAAAAAAACACTCTTTGATTATTACATTGTTCAACATCGTCAAACACCGACTATTGGGATCAAAATCGATCACGACAGTATCAATTTCTGAAAACACCAAAACATTTTTTCTCTAAAAAAAAGAAAACAAAAAGCATGAGAAACTAAAGCTAGAATTTCGTACAAATTCAAAAAGGATTGAATGACAAGTTATAGGAAAAAACAATCGAGCTACGGAACGATCGAAACATCCATATCCAACCCGCCCGACGGCGAGTTGAACGGACTAAGCCCAACTCGCCATCAAGCGAGTTGGAGCAGCTCTCTCAACTCGCCATCAAGCAAGTTGGATGGTCTCTGTCCAACACGCCATCAGGCGAGTTGGGTTTGCTCGACCAACTGGCCTGATGACGAGTTGGACTGTCACCACCATCAGGCGAGTTTAGATTTTCCATCAAGCTCGCCTGGTGGCGAGTTTGACCGCCCCCTTCCAACTCGCCATCAGGCGAGTTCGATCAGCTCACCCAACTCGCCATCAAGAGAGTTGGATCAGCTCATCCAATTCGCCTAATGGCGAGATGGATCAGCACAATCCATCTCAATTCCGATCAGTGTCTCTTTTGAACCTCGATCACACTATCTTTTGTTTCGTCTCGATTTGGAGTTACTGTTGGAACTCTACAATAAAGTTGCCACAACTATTCGAGTAATTTTAACTATTTATAAAACTAACGTCGTACCAAATGTTTTCTCTCGAAGTCGTAAAAACGTTTAAGTTGAAAACAGCCAGAAAAGGTCAAAAACGCCGCTAAATGCCCACTTATTATTTTAGACGAGATTGAGCCCAAGGATACTATGAGGGTTTATATATTGTTCGCAGGAGAAGATAAATATCAAGTCCGAAAGATAAATGTTAAGTTTTAAGGGACAATCATGAAGATCGAAGAAAAAATGGAATATTTCCGTAAAGCGAAAAACATGACTCGGGCAGAAAAGGAAAGCGGAAATAGCCTTAAAGGGGAGTATATAAGGAACTCCAAGGTTAGAGACGAAAGACATAAGCACTTAGAGATATTTAGGCAAACTGTTTTCTATTCTCGAGCTGCGCCTCAACTAGATTAACAAGTCTTAGGTGATTAGAACTAGGGAACTCGCCAACAGCTCTTGTGGCTGAGGCTTTACATGTTGTAACACTTTTGACAGATTTGGAATACTATCTTCTTTGCTCTTTTTCTTTTTTATCGATCTATTATTTCGTCAGTTTTCATAGTCTGATTTCTTGACGTTTGGCTTAGCAGAAATCAAGGACCTCTTCGAAAGTTAGGGTTTCTTAACTTTCCATATTTTACGAAAATCGACAGTTCGAATTTCGGTTCCACAGTTTAGCGCTATAAGGGTGGGGGGGATACTGATCAATATAACTCTCAGACCACAAACGCTCGATGAGTGTTTATCGCAAGATGCGTTCGGAAATACCCAAGTATGAATGAAACATCCATCGTACAACCCCGAAACGTAAATCTTACGAAAAATAATTCTATCAAAAACTATACAAACTTCCAAGCGGAAAAAACATTTTTGTCAATACTTCACGAACATTTCTCGGTCACACGGTCGAACCAGACTTCCGACCAAAACATGAGACAACCCCGCTCTTAAACATTCAAAACCATCTTTCACACAAGGTATATTTCCGGGAAACAAAGCGAGACGTCGCGTAAAACCTTCAAAAATATATCTCCAGTTTGGATACGCAAAAACAGTCTAACCGCGACTATAAATTGTAGGAAAACAAGCACTTGCTCTTACATCACATTCGTCGATTGGCCCAGAAGAATACATCAACCATTCTCTAAAAGGACGATAAAGTAGACCTTCCCTTGGTCCTCATACATTCGATTAGGATAATAGCACGTATAAGAATTCCAAGTTTTTGGTCATCATTTCTAGACGACTTATAAATTTTCTTTGGAGAGATGCTCGATTCTTATCACACAAGTCGTATAAGCCGAGAACCTATCGCGAAATTTAAATCGGTACGAATCATGTTAAAATCGCAACAGGTAACCCAACAGCCGATTAGTCATCACAAAACCTTAAACCAAGATTAAACCTAGGTCTTGCCCTATACACATCACACTGGTCTATAGCATCTCAAGGCATGATATCAAATCGATATGAGATCTTAAAAAATGTCTCATCATTCATATCTAAACGCTCACGAAACTTCGCAAAATTTTGAGAAATATTTTCGAACATTCCCATCTTAAACGAACAACGAATAGAACGACTTACCTAGAGTAAGATATGAGATGACAACTCATATTCTTTCGTCCGTACTCAAGCAAAACACTCAAAGACTCTTTTAAAATAAGCATAGTTCATTCAATAAAGTCGCAAGGCAGCAAGGAGATTCAAAGCCACAAGTGGCCAGTCCCAATTGTCCAACACGGCCAAACTCGGCCTAAGCAAGCATAAAACGGCCACACTCGGCCAAACATAAACTAGAAACATAATTATGAAAGGGAACACCTTCTCTTCAAGTCCATCGACATTCTATGGATCAGGATCGTAGTTTCCGGCCATCAGCCTCCCAAGGCAGTCATTAACCAGGGCCGTTGGCTGATCCACCTCACCAGTCTCGCCGAGGATTCTCGTTCTGGTTTCCTCTAAATCAGGAGACACGGGAACCAAAGCCCACTGGTCCTAAATCCTCTCTTAGATCTGAGGGATCATGGAGTCCATGTTCGCATTTCTACGCATGCGACTCGACTGCCTAGCCATCTCCTCATCGTAAAAATAGCCAGAGGCATGCGTAAGATACAATCCACCAACGGCACCGCGACACTCGCACTAATCACCGACAAACTTTTATGTCTTCTTCAGCTCCACGAACTCGTTCGTGAACTGGACCCGATGGTTCTCCAGATCCCAGCGACCCTTTTCCCTTTCTGGTACGCCCGACGAGCCTCCTTTGCGGCTAACTCTCTCTCGCGAAGAAAATTTGCCGCTATCTTACCTTTCAAATGGGCGATCACTTTCTCGGCCATCCCAGACCTGAACCGAGCTGTGTGTGCCTCCAAGCGACTCAAATTGAGATCCTCGTTCATTATAAGGAGACCGTGTAAAAAATTTAGAGTTAGCAAAAATTTCAGCCCAAAACAGAAAACGTCCAAAAGAAAGGATTAACCTCGTTGCATATCCTTGACTCTCTTGCAAAATATGGCAACCCAACAAGCTCACTCTTGGTCGGGGGCATCCCGAAGTCAAAGAAGTTGTCGAGGTTGGGGCCAAGAGTGTTGAACTCTGGTGGGTTAACCCGATCAGCGCCACTTGCACTAGCTTGACCGTAAAAACAAGTACCAAACATGTCGTCTGAGGGAAAATCCAGCTCGTCCACAGCATCTCATCCCCGTTCATAACAACGTGTTTGTTCTGTGGAGATCTTGACCTCTCCCTCGGAATGTCGAAAGGAACAAACTCTTCCATACTCAGCTCTGATTATTCTCCACTGATAAATCGGGCTGGCGTCGAGAATGATGATATGTCACTGCAAGACGAACTCATCTCGGAGAGAAGTGGCCCCAAAAATATGGACCGCCCTGAAGAATATCCCTAACGATAAGCAAGTAATCAGGATATGGGGGCAGAGCATTAGTAAATGCATAACAAAGAAAGTAATTGCAGGGTTAGATATCTTCAAAATGAAAAACCAACAGATATTTAATCAAGATACCGTTTCGGCCCCATTACTCCTAAAAGTGGGAATGCAGCTCTCCTACAGGGATGCACTCTATATGCGTACAAAAAATAGTTTTTTCGATACTCATGCGAAGTTGAATCAAACCCCTTGATTATCGGCATATCATTCCTTGGGCAAAAACGACACGTGTGCACTTTTTTCGATCCCACTGGCATCGGAAAACTCAAAATAATCAGAATCGAGAGTCATGCCACGCTCGTATCTCAGAACCAAAATTCCGATAAGATGTTGCAAGCTAGTAGGAGTGATCTGGCTTACGACACTCCAAACCGATTCAGGACTTGAACGATTACCCCAAGGATGGGAAACCACAAACAACAAAGCAGAAAAAACATTATAACATGTGAAGTAACCATCCGGAGGAGCATCAGCACATTTTCCAGCTATTGGAAGTCGAAACTCCACAGAGTCCGGGACATGGAAGAAGCGTCAGATGGTGTCGAGTTACGAAGGACAACTGTGGCTCGGATAACTAGGGATTCTTTTAGTAAGAACCTGGGGAGGATAACACGACTCATGCGGAGGAGCCTTTAAATCATACGTAGCCAGCCAATACGCAGCGGCTTCCTCATGAACAACAGAGTGTGCCACAAATTCAACTTCGTAACAACTTCACCATGCTGGGTATGAAGACTATCGGGGTCGAAGCAAGAAGACAGAGCATTGTATGAAGCTCTCAGGCCTGAAGACATGATCAAGAACGATAAAAGAAAGAAATGGAGAGAAAAAAATTTCTACCTTAAGAGAAATTCTTGTGGAAAGAAGCAAGTAAATAATTTGAAAACTTACTCCACATACTTATAGTCAAGAAAAACTTACTATTCACCTTTGAAATTTCAGCCATTAATGTCGCCTAACTCGCCTAACCTGCCTAACCGCTCGTAAGAACGTCACTATTCTAACTAGTTGGGGGCTAACTATTGGGGTAAAATTCAATCACGACAAAATTATAATTTGAAAATCCCTGAAACATTTAAAAAATAATAATAAGATCGCAGGAAACTAAAACTAGAACTTTGTACAAATTCAAAAAGCATTGAACGAAAAGTTATCGGAAAAGACCATCAAGAACCAGAACGATCAAAAGAACCATATCCAACCCGCCCAACGGCGAGTTGAATGGACCAAGCCCAATTCGCCTGATGGCGAGTTGGATGGTCTCTGTCCAACTCGCCAGCATGCAAGTTGGGATTGCTTGACATCCAACTCGCCTGATGGCAAGGTTGATTGTCTCCATCCAACTCGCCTGATGGAAAATTTGATCAGCACCATCCGTCTCGGTTCCGATCAGTGTCTCTTTTGAACCTCGATCACATTGTCTCTTGTTTCGTCTCGGTTGGAGTTACCGTTGGAACTTTACGATAAAAACGTAAACACATGTTTTCTCGTAAGAATTCAAACTGTTCGTATAAAACAGCAACGGTTGACTTAGCACCGAAGTTGCCTAAACTATACGAGTAATTTTAACTATTTATAAAACTAACGTCGTACCAAAGGTTTTCTCTCGAAGAAATTGTAAAAACCTTTAAGTTGAAAAACGGTCCGAAAAGGTCTAAAACGCGGCTAAAAGCCCACTTAGGATTTTAGACGAGATTGAGCCCAAGGATACTATGACGGTCTATCTATTGTTCCTAGGAGAAGATAAATGTCAAGTCCGAAAGATAAATGTTAAGTTTCGATGGATAATCATGAAGATCGAAGAAAAATGGAATATTTTCGCAGAGCGATAAACATGACTCGGGGAAGAAAATGAAAGAGGAAACTGCCTTAAAGAAAAGTATATAAGGAACGCCAAGGTTAGAGACGAAAGACACACAACAAATTTAGCACTTAGAGCGATTTAGGCAATTTTCCGTTTTCTATTCTCAAGTTGTGACTCAACTAGGTTAACAAGTCTTAGGTGGTTAAAACTAGGGAACTCGCCAACAGTTCTTGTGGCCGAGGATTTACCTGATGTAACGCTCATTCACGAATTCAGAATATGATCTTCTTTGATCTCTTTCGTTTTTATCTATCTATTATTTCATCTGTTTTCATTGTCTGATTGTTTGACGTTTGGCTAAACATAAATCTGGGACCTTTGAGAAAGTTAAGGTTTCCTAACTTTCCTTATTTTACGGAAATCGACAGTGTGAATTTCGTTTCCCACACCGACGAACGATCTAGAACATTTATATCGTTTAATGTTCTCGGACATCCAAAAAATGCATGCCAAATTGATAGATCATGGATGAAACTGCTTCAAGTATAATAGTGGTGATTCTCCTATCTCCCCGAGTAAACTGACATTCCCATGCTGTTGGAAAGTTTTTACATTCCCAATACATGAAATCAACACTCTCGATCATCCCTCGAAACCAACGCATCTCACTAACATGGAAAAGTTTTTTGCAAGTCATCTTGAGTCGGAGCTCTGAGATACACTTGCTCATGCAACCATATGATTCCTTTACAGAATCGACGCAAGCACTCCAATGTTGTTGTATCTCCTATTTTAATATATTTTTTTGATTGCATCGACATTAACACCATACGCTAAAATTCGCGATGAAATAGTGCATTTTTATAATGGAGAAATACTTTCTTTATTTGATGCATCAACTCTTTTGGTGAAATCGTTGTCATTGCTTGATAGGTCTCCAACAATCCGAAGAGAAACATGTTTTTGCATCCGTAATCGCCGACGAAACATGTATTCATAATATGTAGGTTGATTGGCAAAGTAGTCATCAATCATCATTTGATTCGCTGCTACATGATCTCTCTTGAAGAATTTTGTCTTGCTATGAGATGCATTGTCTTCCTCAATTTTTTTTTGGCGCTCTTTAAACCGGTTTACAGTATACATCTCTTCAAGCTCACACTGTTTTGTAAGCTTCAAGATCGAAAGGAAATTCTGATTATTTCATTGATATTTTTAGTAAGATGAAATTTGTGTTATTGGTACATCTATAGAAAATGAGTTTCTGTTTATAAGAAAAAATTGAGTAGTTGAAAATTCGGAACGCCAAACAAACATTAAATTGGTATAAATAATAGATAATGATTGGATTCTCTTACAAAGTGAGAAAGTCAAGGATTACATACAAACAAAAATTATTAAAGTAAAAAAAGACACGCATTATTAAAAACAAAAAAATACACATTATTTAAGAAGAAGAAAAAAACATTATTAAAAGAAAAAACAAACAAGCATTATTAAAGATGAAAAAAACAAACAGATATTATTAAATAAAAAACAAACAAACATTATTAAAAAGGAAAAAAAAATTGACATTACTAAATTACGAACTTAAACTTAACATATACTAATTTTCAAATAGATCGTGGCTCAACATCTCTAACAAATGTTTTTTCTATCATCGAGATGTTCTTTTTCACCTAGCTTCAAGAACATCTTCATATCTTTAGTTTGAGTCTTTTTTTTCATCAATTGATTTGCCTCCTCTTGTCTCTTATCTATTTTGTTGAAATGTTCCAATTCTTGCTCTTTAAATTGTTTGTATTCATTCCACTCTTTGTTGACCGCTTCCAAAGATGTGCCTTTGCTTTTCTTTTTGCCTTTGTCTGCCTATGTCCCCATTGGACGAGTACTAGATCGTACAGAGTTCGATCCTACAGAGTTTGAATCACTGGCATCACTCTCTCGGAATCTCTTAGATCCGCTACTTGTAGACCCAATATTTTCTCCTACTTGACTACCATAACGCGGTTGGTCAGGAACAACAAGCCACTTCGACAATAAATTGAAATGTTCATTCTTACCACTTGAATATAATTCATGCGCTTTTTTAATACATCATTCTCCGACTATCCGATTTGTTGCATACGCCTAGCGTTATCGTAAATGCCACTCTATCTGCTCAAATTTTTGTTCATATAGTTGAAACGATTTCTGCATGAAACCCCATCATGCAGAAGGATCAAATGATCAATCCTCGGTATAGTACTCATACATTTTACTCCAATACGCTTCACTTTTCTGGCTCCTGCCAACAATGATGTATGTTCCATATTTAATTCATCTACTAAGTAGTCCATTTAGGACTTCTACAGCGAGCTTGAGCTGGATCATTTGCATTTGCATCTGGAATGGGTTCACTAACACCGCTCATGCCACCAAAAGCTATTTGTGTAGAAAAATTGGGAAATTCACTTGCTCTAAAAACATTTTGATTACCCGTTGGAGAAGAAGAATGAGGAGGTGTTTGAGAAAAATATTGCATCATTGATCCATAATTTTGAAAGATAATTCAGAATAGATGATGATATGAAGAAATTTGGTGGAAAAGTATAATTTGGTATATCTTGCGGTTGGTTGGAAGTTTGGTTTTGAAATTGATAATTGTTGAGATTTTGGAATTTAAACAGAAAATTAGAAGAGTTTTGGGTGTTAAAGGATTATTATTGAAATCCATTTAACAAAAAAAAATTAAAACACTAAAATAGTTGATCATAATGAAAAAATAATTTTTTCTATACCCAAATAAAATGAGAGTAGTCTCTATTTATAGATTAAAATCTTGAATTTTGATGTAATTTCTATTTTTAAGGTTTTATCATATAATAATACAGTCGAATTATTGGGTGAGATTAAAAATCAAAAAAAAAAATTCTGCACAATCAATGAGAACACATCATTTAAATCTTATCTAAATATAAAAAAGATTGGGTCAAGCCGCGCGCCTGCTTACACGAGCTCAATGTTTATGCCCTATCATGAAGCAACATGTGGCATCGCTGGACCACAAAACTATATTTTCAACTATTAAAATTTTTTAATTGTTAGTAAATCTACATAGATAGACATAATATTTCAACACCTTTATTGATCTACTTTCAACATTTTTATTGTGGATGGTCTAATTGAGTCTCTAGAAATTAAAGAATCAAAGATAATGCTAAAGAATTTTTAAAAAAAATATTTTAAGAAGGAAAATTATGAGAATGGATGTCTAGGTAGGGATTTAGAGGATTGTGCGAAAGATTAATTCAAGACACATGTTTTCATATAAGTGACTGAGATTTTTTTATCAAAATAAACTAAAAAAGCATCTTGATTCAAAATATCAATTAAATTGTTTGTACGTTGTTATTATTATTTATTTATATTTATTGATAACTTATAAAATAAAATTAGCTATCTATCAAGTACCATTACACATATGTTTAACAACATATATATATATATATATATATATTAACTATTAAGTTATAACAAAATATTAATACTAATAATTTTAAGTGGGTTTCACACCAATAGACACCTAAAATTAACATTAGTTTCTTAAATTACAAAACAGGAAAAAAATTATATTGATGAGAGATTTAATGGATCTCTCGCCACTAATTAGGGGGTGGGCGTTCGGATACTCGTTTGGATTCGGGTCGGGTATTTCGGATTTTTGGGTATTTCGGTATATGGTTATAGAACTCGTTCGGATATTTTTGTAGTTCGGGTCGGGTTCGAGTATTTTGAATTCGGGTTCGGTTATTTAGGGTCGGGTTCGGATAATTAGATTTTCAAAAAAATCATTTTTAAAGTTTCTTGTATTTAAAAATATAATTTTCACTAAACTGAGTTTTTATCTTTTAATAGATTGAATGATTAATAGATTTGAAGATACATGTCAAAAATAAAAAGACATTAATTTGGTTATTGTTTTTAAAATTTGAATTTAACTTTTGTTAATACATGAAAAAAAGCATGACATACATTTTAAGTGAGTATCAAATCATTTTGTCCATAATTATATGATTATTGTATGATTTTAAAGTTTGTGTAACATAAATATAAATATTTTAAATAAAATGAGAGATGTAAACTAGAAATATAAGGTTAAGTATAGTTATGTTCGGTTATCTTCGGATATCCGTTCGAGTTCGGATATTACCCGTTCGGGTCGGATATCCAGTCTCTCCTAAATCAATACCCGTTCAGGTATTTTGCTATTTCGGTTCAGATTTCGGTTCTGGTTTTTCGGATTAGGTTTGGGTACGGGTTCGGGTATCGGATAAAATGCCCACCCCTACCACTAATGATGCTATTATGACACGACACACAAGTGACGCTTGGTGATACACATTTGTTGCAGTGGAGTGCAGTTCCGGAATGATCCAACTTCATGTTCCAACAAGTGCATGATATGTAAGACCATCCGTTTTGTTGTCGGACACCGACGATATGAGTTTGTAAGATCTCTATTCTAAAGGGAAACCCACAAGGTCCAGGGTGCATTAGGGTTAAACCTAGGGTTTCTACCTCCTTTCTTATAAATAAAGACCTTGTCTTTCTTTTATTTTTCATCAGAAAGTCTCTATAGATTCTAATGTTCCAGAGACTTGAAATCTTAGCCGTCAAAGGTAACTCTTTTCTCTTTCTCTCTTCTCTCTTCCTCTCACTCTCCCCGGCTCTCTCTCTGTCCTTTCCTCTATGTGTCTCTCTCTCTCCTCGTAGAGTCCCCCTCTCTCTCTTGGTGCCGAGCCATCGCCTCGTCACCAGACCGCCGTGACGCCACCGGAGAGCCACCGCCAGTCCTTCGAGTCGCCTCCATGTTGTTGTGTGGTGTTGGAGATGTTGTTGTTCGTCACTGCACATTCCCTTGTTCATATATATGTCTCCGATCTAAATCTATCCCAGATCTAGTTATATCCTAGATCCAGATCCATATCTTCCATCCAAGTGGGTTGGTCTTGAAACGAGTTTCTTCTCTTGACCTCTTATATAACTGGATGTTGGATTAGGTCTGGTTAGTCTTAATTCCTCGTTAGAGTGGTAGATCATAATGGTTGTTAGATGAATATGACATACTGCATAAGAACGCTCGTATTGTTGAAGGAACTTAATGGACTGATTGTGTTGATGTGATTGATTGCATTGTTGTGTGATGATTGTTTACGAACTGATTGCAAGCTAGGTTGTTAGAAAGAATAGAACGAATAGGTTGATAGGTGAATGGAGTGAACCTAATAGACGACTGAAAGCTAGGACGGGACTATGTGTTGTATGTGATTGGTAGTGGATTCGCTTAGTATCCGACCACAGAGGCGTGGTTGTATCCGATAGATTCCGTCTTGTGGGGGCGTGGTTGTACCCACCGTAGGGCCGCTGGCGCATGCGAGAACGTAGTAAGGCATCAATGGGTGCGAAAGAGGTCCGCAGTGTGGGGGTGTGGTTGCACCCACTGGACCGTCACGAGGTTTCCGTGACGGATGTGATGTGGTGTGAAATGTGTGAAACGTATGAAACGTGTTGAGATGTGAAATATGTGGAAATGTGATAAAGTCTGCCATGTGAGGGCGTGGTTATACCCACTGGACCGTCACGAGATTGACGTGATAGATGTGTTGAGATGTGAAATGTTATGAATTTTGTAAAACTGTTAAGTTATAATTGTATCTCTAAGGTGAAGTGAAATTTAAAGTAATGAGTCGTATGAATATTTAGGAAACTAGTCAGTCTTTGTTCTACATTGAGCTATATGGTTGACCATGCGGAGGGACTGGTTTAGAAGCCATCTCACTGAGTAATACATTTACTCATGCCCTCCTATTCCTTTCAATTTTCCTTCACTCTTGCAGGACTATGAATAGAAGCGCGAGATATGTCGGTTGGGTTGGTGGATTTAAACATAAAGAAATGCATCTTGAGTAACTCGGTCCATTGGCGGGATGCGTTGGCTTGTCTTTTGGCGTAGTCGTGTGTCCCTAAGTCCGCGCTCTGAACCCTTGTTGGTTTTAGGGGAGGCGGGTCTTACAAATGGTATCAGAGCCTAGGTTAAGGTCTCTCGCTACTTAGTGAGAGATCAGTTCCCGCTTTTGCAAAATTTTAACTCGGTTTCCATAAATCAAAACATTGCGAAACATTTTATGATCATTAAAAGTTTGCGAAATGTTTTAAACCACCAATCATGTACTGTGTTATGCTTCTATTTGATCGGATATTTGGTTGCAAGATGTTGTCAACAGCCATAGTGAACTGAAGAGATGAGTTTTTGCGTCGTGGCCCGAAAGGGACAGTGCCATATGTCAACAAGCCCATTTACGACCATCATGGGAACGTGATTCCATTCTTTTACCCGTCAAAGTCGGCTGTGAAGCGCCAGTACTTGTGGCCTTATACCCAAAGTAATAATATAGCGACTTCTCAAAGTCGTTCGGTCGCAGCAGCATCATCTGAGCCCGAGTCTGAGCCTACGGTGACGCTGACCAAGCTAGGATGTGGTCGGCCGAGGAAGGTGAGGTCGGCGCTCGAGATGAAGTGGGAGCAGGTGTCACTTGTAGAGGAGTCGAGGAGGAAGCGGGTTCGTCCGTAAAAGACCCCTGCCACAGATGTGGGTACTCCGGTTAGAGGTTCTAGGCTGATTGGATGTGGACCGGTATTCTGAATCTTACAGAGATCACGCTCAATCAATGAGTACACCGACGAGTTCCTAGGGATGGCTAGGATGTGCAAACCGAAGACTGCGGAGGATATGTATCAGTTGTATTTGGAGGGACTCCGCAGGGATATTTGGGTAGAGATGAAGGACGTCATAGAACTGTTGGAGTATTCCTTGGTGAGGCGGGCAGCTGGATAAGACGAGTATGCAGGGCAGTTGATTATTAGTAGAGCCATTGAGGTCTCAAATTCAGAAACAGAGTTGGACCCGTCTGAAGATGATTCGCCATGGGAGGACAAGCCGAGGTCGCCAGCCAGAGTTTTTAACACCGCCGATTTTGGAACTGAGTCGAGCGGTGATTCGCAATTTCATAGTGGCTAGCAGAGGCCTTAGGTTCATTTCTTAGGAGTAGCACATGTGTTTTTCATTTCCATTTCTTTTGTTGGATTTTTGGTGTTCATTTCTTATGCTAAGGTTTCCTACCGATTGAGTAGTGTGCCTCAAACTTTTACTTATTGTAGTCATACTCCCATTTATTTATTATATTAATTCATTTGGCTTTAAGATCCTTGAGCAAGTTCATGTGGTCTTGAGTTCATTTCCCGGAGATTGTGGTATCTTTGATGTATCAGTGGGATATGGTATTGCGGTTGATCATGAGCGTACCTAGAATTCGGGTCGAATTCTCTTTAAGGGGGGAAGAATTGTAAGATCCTTATCCCACAAGCCCAAAATTTATTTTGTTTTGTAAAAGGAAGCCCACTAGATCAAGGGCCCATTAGGGTTAAACCTAGGGTTTCCACCTTCTTTCTTATAAATAAGAACCATACCTCTCTTTTCGTTCCCATCAGAAATCCTTGCAGATTCTAAAGTTCCAGAGACTTGAAACCCTAGCCGTCAAAGGTACATCTTTTCTCTTTCTCTCTTCTCTTTTCCTCTCACTCTTGTCGTCTCTCTCTCTCTCTCTCCTCTCCTCTTCGCATCTCTTTATCCTCTCTCTCTCTCTCCTCGTCGTGTCCCCCTTTCTCTCGTGACGCCACCAGATAGCCACCGTGAGTGCTCCGAGCCGCTTACATGTTGTTGTGTGGGGTTGGAGATGTTGTTGTTCGTTGCTGCTCATTCCCATGTTCAGATTTGTGTCTCAGATATAAATTCATCCCATATCTTCAATCCATGTGGGTTGGTCTTGAAACCAGTTTCTTCTCTTGACCTCTTATATAACTAGTTGTTGGATTAGGTATGGTTAGTCTTGATTGCTCGTTAGGGTGGTAGATGATAATTTTTACTAGGTTGCTAGGTTGTTAGATGAATATGACATATTGCATAAGAACGCTTATACTGTAAAAGGAATCTAATGGACTGATTGTGTTGGTGTGATTGATTGCATTGTTTTGTGATGATTGCTTACAAACTGATTGCGAGCTAGGTTGTTAGAAAGAATTGAACGACTAGGTTGATAGATGAATGGAGTGAACCTAATAGACTATTGAACGTTAGAACGGGACTATGTGTTGTATGTGATTTGTAGTGGATGCGCTTAGTATCCGCCCCACGGAGACGTGGTTGTATCCGATTGGTTCCGCCTTGTGCGTGTGTTGTTGTATCCACCGTAGGGCCGCCGGCGCAGGCGAGAAAATAGTAAGGCATCGGCGGGTGCGAAAGAGGTCCGCCGTGTGGGGCCGTGGTTTTACCCACTGGACTGTCACGAGTTTGTCGTGACGAATGTGATGTGATGTGAAATATATTAATGTATGGAACGTGTTGAAATGTGATAAAGTTTGTCGTATGGGGGCGTGGTTGTACCCACTGGACCGTCACGAGTTTGCCGTGACAGATGTGTTGAGATGTGAAACGTTATGAAGTTTGTAGAACTGTTAAGTGATAACCGTATATGTAAGGTGAAGTGGAAAGTTAAAGTAATGAATCGTATGAATGTTTAGACAACTAGTTAGTCCTTGTTTTGCATTGAGTTATATGGGTGGCCATGCAAAGAGAGGTCTAGAAGTCATCTCACTGAGTAATTCATTTACTCATGTCTTCCTCTTATTTTCCATTTTTCCTCCCTCTTACATGACTATGAATATAAGCGCGAGATATGTCGGTTAGGTTGGTGGATTTAAACATAAAGGAACGCAACTCGAGTAATTCGGTCCCTTGGTGGAACGCGTTGACTTGTCTTTTGACGTAGTCGTGTGTCCCTAAATTTGCGTTCTGAACCCCGGTCGGTTCTGGGGAGATGGGTCTTACAAGTTTTACATATGAAGTCTGCTTTGTGGGTCTTCAAAGAGAGGTTAGAGGGCCTCACCTATTTATATTGGTACCTCTTAAGCAGTTATAAAACACTTCAGATGATTACGTGTTGAGAAAATTATTATGGAGAGGGGGAGAGAAATAAATGAATGAGACCAGTTACAAAATGTAACTCTTCCAAATTAGATGGTTCTGAGAAGACAACACGTTGGTAGACAATAGAAGGAAGATGAACAGAAAGTAGGAGGAACAAATACCTTAGATCAAATCACATAGAATTTGATGGGTTATAGAGGAGGAACAAATTCAGCGAGGGGGAAGAGAAAAGAAAGAAAACAATGATTTTGATGGGTTGTTTGATGGCCTCGAGGTCAATTACATGGTAAGGTTAATATTTCGAGCCATTTTAATAATTTTGGACTAATGTTTTGACATGTTTCATGGTGTGGGCTTACAACCATTTGAGATAGATGATATACGAAATTTTAAAGTTTGGAACATTAATGAATTTTGTTTTGTAGGATCTACTGGAATGAAGAATTGCTAATGTGCACGAAGAAAAGAAACTCTATTATTATATTATTTTAAATATCCATAACAATAACTTTCGAATCCTGACAGTCACCATTAATATTAGTCATTCATAGTCCATACTGTATACTAGTAAGTAACAACTGCTTGTAGATGTTTATATGTCGGCATTAAACTTTTTGGCTTAATTTTGTTTGTAATTGTTCTTTGCATGCTACAAGACCCATATTTTGTCTCAAACGTGACTATTCTCATGATGCAACATATCGAATAACAAGTCCACATTCCACTAATCCAAGTACTTATCATTACTGTATTTCCAAACAGTAGATTAGCATGTGAGGTGTTAATTATTTAGAGAGAGGGAGAACACAAAGGTATTGTTTTTAGATTCCAAAGCAAAGAATAAAGCGCAGATCCATACTTCTGTCGGTGAGCCTTTATTCCTCATCTGGAATTATTAAATATTTAATACTGTTTTTTATTTATTTTTGCCTCAAGACAGGTCCTTTTCATTTTCTTTTTTTTTTTCTCCAAGCCTCGAAAAAATGAAATTCAGAGCACTGATTGAAGACAACAAATTGCGTCACTGATGAAAATTCGTATCGGTGTCGCTAAAGAGAATCTGACTTTTAGGTGCTAATCAATAAAGATTATTATTATTGCTATATTAGAGCATCCATATAAGTATACCATAAATATTTGACTAGTAGTATTTAATAATATAATTAAGTTTATAAATAAAATTTGTAAACACTGACACAAGCTATTGATTTTTTCAAACTTTGTTGATAGTTTATCATTTGTAAAACATTTATTTAACATTTTCAATTTCTCTGTTTCTTTTCATTATTTAATTGAAAGAGATTAATTAATATACTTTCAGTTATGATTTCCTTAAAAATCTAAAATAGAATTAGAAATAGAAGGAAAAAGAATCTTTGATTTTAGTACAAATTTATCGAAACCTTTTTGTATATATCCCATCTATTAAGATTAGAGGTATACATATCGATTTAATTTGGAGTTTAGTTTGGTTTGGGTTAGATTTGGTTAATTTAGATTTTTTAAAACTCAACCCAATTAACACTGAAATAGTTTGGTTGAGTTTGATTTGGGTTTAGTCTAGTTTGGTTTAATTCGATTTATTTTAGATTTAGTTCGGTTCACTTTATTATGCTTTAGCTGGTTCAATGTAGTTTTGTTTGTTATATAATATATTGGTATTAGTTTGATTAAAGAATAATCAACTTATAAAAGTAGGAGTGGTATATAAACTTTGTTAGCTAAGAAATTCAAATAACGTATTCAAAAACTAAAAATATGAATATTAAGTTTATCTTTCGTATAAAATATGTTTATAATTTTAGGTTTATTTTTAGTACAATATTTAGATATTGCGTATTAGGACTAGAACTAGAAAATATACAATAGCTTTATTTGAATAATATTTGAAAACTTAAAATATTAAAATTAAGAAAAAGAGAAAACAGAACTTTAACTAAAAATAATTCACAAAATATTAATATACATATATATTTATTATTTATTAATACATAAAAACAGATTGAACTGTCCATTTAGCTTGGTTTAAAACCAAACCCAACTATTCTGGTTGAGTAAAACATGAACTAATTGGGTTATGTAAAGAATACGGTTTGGTTTGGTTCGGTTTAACTTTGGTTGGATTGATTCGGTTCAGTTTAGTTTGAATTTTTTGTTCACTAAGATTAAGTTTTAGCCGAATTTAGTTGTTCTGTAAATTGCTCTAATTGATCCAAACTGATCTACATAGGAAAAATAATTTCACTGTTTTTTATTTTCTTGGTTAGAAAATCCGTCTACAAGTTTTTTGACAGAGTGAATATGACCAATACTAAAGTTCTCAAACCTTCATACAGTAATCAAAGAGAAAATAGATTGAATGCGAAAGCTGGCTAATCGACTGAATTAATAATCATTTCCACCATATCTAAACAATAGGTTTCAAACAAATTTGGAGAACCCAAAAACCTCTTAAGCAAGAGATCCAAAGTAAACTCTCCATTTTAGCATGGAGAGTCAAGAAATTTATGTGATATCCTTAGAGTCCAAATCGTTCAACTCACATATGATCCTTATAGCACCATCCTAATCTAATGACCATACCATAACTGATCTATTAGGTATCAATTTGACAGATCGGGATAAGGTGTTTTCTAGGAGAGAAGATGGAGCTAAAACTTTGGCTAGAACATGTTGTTTATATTTTTTTCTTTTTTAATTCACTTTTCTCCAACATTCTGTTTTAAAAAAAAATAACTGGAAGATATCCATTCGGAAGAATATTTTGTTTTCTTCTATTAAAATACTTTGTTAGAATTATTATAAATAAAAAAAAACTTTGGAATCGTCATCAAAATGCATAAATATGATATTAACTGCCATTCTGAACCGAGAGCTATCTAACCCCAATAGAGATTTGATCATTTTAAGTTTTTCTCGAAATATCTAATCACTTTACAGTGGCCACTGGCACTGGAACAACAACAACAACATCCAGAGAGAGTTTTGTTTATCAATATTGTCCCACGTACATTTAATTTTGAGAAATAACCTAAGATGGCTTTAAAAATTTTTTGTCATAAAAATAATTTTTAATAAAAGAAATGATCAATATAACATTTATTAAAGAGTTAACAAAATGACTAATATACATTTATACTTCTTAGGTTAACTAATCTAGACTTATAGTTTAGAGTTATGGGGTAGGGTTTTGGAGTGAGGTTTAAAATTGAAAAAAACTAAAACAAATATTAATTTTTTAAAAATAAAGAAAATTAGTTTGATCATTTTTATTTTTAAAGGTTATTTTTGTGATAAAAACTTTAAAAATTATCATTTAAGAGATTTGACCTTTAATTTTCGTGAACAGAAATTTTTTATTCGTCAACATGCAGCGGCGTAATTCGTAGATTAATGCTTCATTTATGACTGAAAATCTTCGTGAATACTCTCTCATGGAGAAAAATGTATGTGTAGACATCACCCGATCACTTTTTTTTACCCTCTGGATAATCTATTATTATAAAGAAGACCTTGTCTCTCTTCTTAGAGAAGACACGTCATCAAATAATGTAACCACAGCATGCCACGTGTCATCTTATATATGAAAAAAATTCGATGGTTTTTGTTTTACTTATTGGCTTACACAAACTGAATTTGTAGTATCTAGATATTGGGCTTGGGCTGAAATCCAAACATAAGTTACACATGTTTTTGCATACATCTTCTTCTCAGTTATCGTTTCTAGGGTTCATGTCTCTTTTAAAATTTGATGTCGTCTACCAACAATGGAGCCATGGAGGTTCTGAAATGGCGTTTGATTCGAGGCTTCGTTGGTAATCGACGCGTTGGTGTCTATTCATGTCGTTTCGGTCTTGATTCTTTACCTTAGAACCGTTACAAGTTGCATTAATTCAATGTCATTAACCACTACTTAACTCTTCCTGCCCACCACAACCAAGATATTTGATTCAATGAATCTTCATCCTCTTTTAGGCGGTGATTCTGCACCTATAAAAAGGTAAGGCTCCATCCCTTAGGCATCATCCTCATCTTACATTTGGCCGTGTATAACTAGATAGCATTCGCATAAGACAATCCCCCGTTTCAATTATGTCTTCTCGCCAATGAATACATGCTTCTATCCAACTTAACGGGACTAGCCGCCTCCTTCCGTTTCGCCGATGTGGTCTTGCTTGGCCAGATGTCTCGGTGGTTCTGTGGTGGTACTCTATGCCCGTGGTGAGGTTTTCTGATCTGCTCCGGTATCACTCTATGAAGTTGGAAGCTCGAGTCTCTTCTTGCCTCTTGGTGGTGGTTTTGTGCCACCGAAGGTTTCTTGAGGCGAGTAACCCTTGACGGTGGCTTCTTCATTTGTTTCTTTAGGGTTTTTGGTTTACGGTTTATTCTGGTTTACTTGCCGGCTTCTCAGTTCACTTCGCCTTCTCAGACGTTTTTGGTGTTTTATTTATACTTAAAGACCCGACTGCAAATCTCAACAGGTCATAAGATTATGAATGAACGTGATCAACAAAAGCCAAGCTAATCACATGAGATATTTTTGTGAGGGTCAATAGCTATGGCAACTGGCATGTTTTTACTTTTAATTCCATCATATATTTTTTAATTAAAACATCATATTGGAGACAAACTACAATTATAAATGAAACTGTTGGTTTTTTCTTATCCTTGCAGGCTTGGATTGCAAACTTTTAAAAGAAATTTGTTCAAGCTTATGTGATATAGAAGTATTCAGACATTCGGAGTTGTATAGGAAGCATGTAGCTCATGATTTGTCTGTCACTTTTAAAGGTAATTCTTTTGTCTTTGCTAAAACGTTTCAATATATGTCTCATAATTTGGGTAGAACAGTGGCAAAGTATGTTGTATAAGTTATTAGAATATCAAGAGTTGATGAGACTATACTTATATATTTAGATTATATAATCCAAGTTAATGAAATTATTTTGGTAGCAAAGACCTACATCAATACTTAGCTACTGCCCATTCTCTCAGTGTTCGTCTACGGCACAGATTAACGAGTGCTCTCCAACGTATGATATAACTATTGACTCATTTCCTAGGGTATAGTATGCGTAGGCTGTAGAGTTAATGATTATTTGGGTCTGATTAATATTTTATTTCTTAGATTTGTTGCAGTGCTCATGAATAGGAAGAACCCAATGTCGTACTTGAGAGAGGATTCAAAAGCTTGCTTGATAAAGGTATTTTTTCCAGTTTCTTAGTTTTGTGCTCAAAGCCAGAATGGAGGTTTTATTTGTATAGATCCCTGAGGAATCTCGAAAGCTTGAAAAGCAACTCAGACATATCAATAAGGAGAAGATGAATATGTATTAGGCCAAGAATTTGAGAAGTATTATCGTCGAGTTTGTCTTACTGTCGACCAACCCAATAATAATGTTTACAATTCACTGAGTTCTTTCCAACAGGTTGGTTCAATTATGACCAGAAAATAGAATATAGGGACGATAGTTTGTTTTAGCCAAATGAAAAGAAGTCATCAAAACTGAGACTTAATTTATGCTGGCAAATAAAGAGGACCTACTTCCACTAAATTAGCCATCCAACATATGTATCCACCTCGACATGAATCCTGGTTGAGAATCTATACGTCTTCCCAATATGGTGCAGAGACTTCACAGAAGAGTTATTGGCCCAGAACGAAGTTGTCATAGCTATTATCCGGCCGATCCGACGTCCATGTGTTGGGCTCAAGAGCCTAAATCGCTCAATCCAGTGTTATGAATTTCTTAAAGTATTCTATGTCTTTATCTTATGTATACTATTTCTTTTCATGCTATTTGATTGTACATATAAAATCACTTGGTTGTGTTCGCTGAGAACATATTTGCAAACTATGTATTTACAAACTGTAGTTATCAATTTTCATTTTTTTTTCTTTTGTGACAGTCAAAAGTTTTTAACTGTACTGCATGTACATAGTTGGGATTAGCCAAGTGAATAACTGTATAAAGCTAAAGCTTCACAAGTTGAAAATGGTAATGTTAGTAACCCACAAAAGATTGGTAAGGATTTCACAAGAGTATGGGCATCCTCCACAGGGCATTCCAAAGTGAAAACAACTTATTCAAACAAATCAGGATTAACAATTTTTTTAGATAACATGAGAATCGTTCCATTATCAGTATTTACAACAAAATGTTCCTGCCTAAACTTACCAACAATAACAACATTATGCAACCAAAAAAAACAAAAAAATGAACTACATCCCGCGCGAAGCGCGGGTATACCCTAGTTATAATATATAATCTATAAAAAATAATATACAAACGATTCTATAGCAAACAATTCTATATGTCCCATAAGAATTCATGTTTAATGCATTATCTTGAACTGTCTTGATGCATGACGGTATGCTTCACACCATACTAAATTTCTTGAATTAAATTTTGCCACAACATTTATAATTTAATACTTTTTAATACAATTTAGGACTAGACATTTTATTCCTTAAATTTGATTCTATTGATTATTCATTTGATTCTATTGATTATTCATTTGATTCTATTGATTATTCATTTTGATTCTATTGATTATTCATTTCGATTTAGTCTGAAAAATTTGATAACTGCAAGTCATCAAAGCAAAGCAAATATTAAAATTTAATATCCGTTAAAAATGAAGCAAACCACAAGTACTAAAAAATCTAGAACCAAATATCCGATCCACTCCGACTTTTATAGAAGTAGCTGTATATATATAACTAAATATAGAGTTTTAAATGTATAATTTTATATAACTATTATTTAACATGTATTTTAAATTTTATTTATAAAATTACTTATAAAGGTATTAAATTAAGAAAGGAATATGAAATCCTTATAAAATTACAATTTTTTCTTCTAAAATTTTGTGTTTATTAGAAAATGTGATAATATTTTTTAAAATATATGGAACATATAATTTACTATTTTTAATTATATTATGTCGAATATATTTTTGGAAAATAAATTTTTATTGTCTTCTTAGATTTATTATATTAATAAAGTGCATGAGATATTTGTAAATATTCACAAATATTTCAAAAATTTGGGAAATTGTCAAAAATACCACTTTCTTTGTACCACTTTTCAAAAATATCTTAATTACTTTTATCTTTATTTTTTAAGAGAAAAAATACACTTATAACCCTTGGATTAATTAATCTAAGACTTAGGGTTTAGAGTTAGGAGGTGGTGTAGGGTGGGGGTAGAGCTTAGGAATGTAAAATTAAGGATTCTAATTAATTTTAAAAAATTTACCCCTTAAAAAATGTTATCTTTAAAAATGTTTGTTTAATAAAGGTAAAAATGGAAAATAGTACATGAAAAGTGGTATTTTTAAAAATTCCCCAAAAAATTTTGGATATCCAAAAAATAGAATATTCTTATTTTTCCAAAACAAAACAAATTGAAAAAAATAGATATCCCTAAAATACTGAAAATTAAAGTACTATTTACAACTAATTACAACTTCCTAGTCGTCAACAGTTGTTTTGCCGTCCCGCCAATAAATGTACAGATTTATTTACTTTGTAGTAAACAATTGCGTTTTTTCTGAAAGCATTAATAGTGTTTTAGTTTTGATTATTCTTCGTAAGTGACTCATCATATATTTCTAAATTTGCTAACGTTTTGATACCATATCAGAGTCGTGGAAAAAATTACTATATTTTCCTAGTAAGTACGTGATATAAGGAATATAAATATACTATATATGAGAAAGTCTAAATGTTTTTTTTTTTGCATAAGAGACACCTAAATATACACAAATAAGTTAGTAGTATCATTGTATCTTAGAACAAGACTAGTTTGAACTTTTAGTAAAAGTGTTGGAATTGTTAAGATGTTAACATAAGCTGCGTTAATATTCACTAATCCACTACTCCACCCAACTACTAGTACATTTGCCTGTAAGTTATACTATAATTTATCGATACAGACATACAGTAAATGATATCTTGCGCAATATTAATAATATTCTAACGTTTTGTTTGTTTTCTTGCTCAAAT